>JAYMFT010223865.1:0-11306 GCA_038088735.1 Panulirus argus | reverse complement strand
TATATCTATATATATATCTATATATATATATATATATATATATATATATATATATATATATATATATATATATATATTTTCATTTATTTACTTATAAATAACGGATTACATATCATAGCGAGAGAGTTATGTTGTCGTAGAATTATCTTTAACTCCTGAAGAAGGCGCTGAAGAAGGATTCGTTTGGTCGGTGGGTGGACACAGCAGTTTGACGCTGCCAGCCTCAGTGACCCCAAGCAGTAGACTGGCCTTAACCCCAATCCAACCAACCCAACCAACTTGGTTGAACTCAGCGTACCCGACCAGTCACTCTCCTGATTACATCAGCTGCTGGTAATGTTTTTCTGAACCAGCAATTCGTAGGAAACGACCCGTGATCAATGTCTCGCGGCGCGGCGGGAGAAAATGGCATAGGGGGCTATCTGGCACTCCCTCGACACTCTCGCAATAAACGGAAGTGGCGGCGGCGGATTCCTATTTTACGTTACGGTACGATATTTCCACGCATTATTTCTCCACGTCCCCCGACGAGTGTACGTACATCATGGACGGACGGAGGTACGTGCGCGTTCACCTCGATAGCGTACCCTCACACACCAGCGACTGCGCAGATCTGGAGTATAGTGAGGAGGCTGATCCACCTGCATATGTCAGGGCCGCGCCGCGCTGTTACAGCTGTGCGTCACGTGGTCACACTCCGTCACGGGGGGTGAGGTTCGTGAGGAACGCCACGTCTCTTCGTACTGTAGGTCGGTGAGCTACTTGTCGAGGTATGCACGTACGTGTGTAGCGATGCGTCTCCAGCCAGCGTTGGTGTCAAGCATTGGGCCGTATAAAGTCATATGTAGTGTTAATGCTTCTCAACTTTTTTTCGTCATTTTTTCACGACATATTTTCGGGTTTGCTTGATCCTCGCAACACACCGGATGAAATTTTGACAGTATTTTACTGTTATCTCCCATTATGCATTCAATGGAAAACGAAAATCATGATTCACATGATTGAAACATTGAATGTAATGCCTTTATAATCATATATTCATTCAGATCACTTACAAATATGTCTTTTTTCATAAAATGGATACTGCTTGTTGTAGTTGTATGTTAAGACAATGCGATATTCACAATAATTTTAATTAGAAATGTGCCGCCATCGCGGTAGTTCAGTTACCAAACACTGCTACAGGGAATTGATATAGAATCTCCCCGAATCCAAAGACATATAAGAACTGACATACCTAGCATTATAATTTTCTAAAGATTGTATCCTTTTTTGCATTGCAGATGAATGTTTAATAGTGAGAGCTGGCGTGGCGGGAGTCGAACACTGGGTCTCACTTCCCCAGGGTCTTTAATAAGGGCATGACTCCATCTTGCCCTTATCGCATGTGGGGTATGCAAATGTTTTTCTTTTATAACGTACAGACTTGTTGTGTTTGTGGCTTAATGAATGTCTAATAACTGATAACCATATGGTAAATCTGCTACCATGTACAGTAAATCATATGTGGATACGCTTACACAAAGTTTGCCCCAAAAGATCTGCTCTTAGAAATCGTATCAGTTAGATGTTTATCCGTAAAAACTTTTTCCCTAAAGCTGTTACCTATATGAGCTGTGAATTAAGTCTGGATCTTGAATGTTTAGTTTTTTGGTTTATCCTTACCTCGCCTGTTCCTTGCAGGCTTTGTCTTAAAAAAAAAATCAAACCCAAATGACCACACAAGTTTACCTTGTGTGAATGTACCTGTTAAGCTTACTTCCCGAAGGTTGATAAGGCTAGCATTACATAGAAAACATCCATTGTGGTTTACATATGGAAATCTACGTACTTCTACCAAAGATCATATAGAAAAACAGGAAAACTCGACTTAAATGAGCATAGAACATGATGACGTTCTTGGGAGGAGTAACCAGACTACCGCCATCTATTGAGCCGTCAGAAAATTAACGCTCTGGGCATCACAGGAAACGTGTCCTGTCTATGGAATTCTCTTCCTCGAGGGATTATGCCGTGTAGAGCTGGGCCTTAAAGATTCCTAGAAATATGAGATTGAGGCGCAGTGATCTGATAATATCCTTCTTATCGCTGCTGATCTGTAAGAAGTTCGTAATTCCTAGGACTAAGAAGTGTAAAAATAAAATAATATGAATTGTAACAGAAAGCTCAAGGTCAGTCTAGTACCACCAGAGAGTTCAACAGCTCTTGTATTACGGAACATAGAAATTCCATTGATTCTTATATTGTGTTTAGTGTGAAGAAAAACTGACAAAAGTTTTCTCTATCAATTAAAAAAATAATCTTTTGTGTACTGCAATTAAAAAACGTTTGGTTGTTCATCCATTTATCTGCCCAGGTTCTTGGAGCATCGTTCTCTAGTCATTGTATTTATACGCACAAACTGTTAGCGAAACTCATCCTGAGATTATAGGACATGACGCAATATCCTTTGGGTAATACAGTCACTCGGGGAAATCCAACTCGGCTTTCCGGGAAGTCCGAATGATCGGGAAGTCGAAAGACGAGGAAGTTCTAGAAAAAAGCGATTGGTAATCTGATCGTCATCGGCAGGTGTGAGGTGGGTGTGGCTACTGGTGGCGGGTGGTGTCCCTAGGGGGCCGGGCAGGGCAGAGTTATCCCACTGGTGACGGAGGCGGAGGGCGGCTGGCTGCCTGGGAGTGGAGGGAGAGAGGGAGGGCGGCTGGCTGCCTGGGAGCGGAGGGAGAGAGGGAGGGCGGCTGGCTGCCTGGGAGCGGAGGGAGAGAGGGTGTGAGCTCAGCCCCGCCGGCCGATAGCACCTCCCAGGCCGCGTGACCTACCTCACGTAGGCACCTCCGCCGCTGCTTTAGTGGTTATTGTTGTTTGTAGGGCCACCTCCTCTGTGGCATTTCTGTCACCCACCTATTGTTTTTCTGTTGCTCCTTCAGTTGTTGTTTTGTGTTCTTGTTTCGGCTGTTGCGTTGCGCGTCTGATCTACCGCTGCTTCGAGTTGTAAAGTTGTGGATTTTGCTTCTGTTGTGTTGATACGGCTTTACCCGTAACTTGTTTTTCTAGCTGATGCTGTGTTTGTGTTGCTTTGGACGCGAAAGCCCAGGGAGTAATACAAACAGCTTATTCGTTGTGTTTCTCTTTTAGTTGATGTGTTACCCTTTCGGATATGGTTACTTTAATTATGTTGCCTTGCATGTGCTTATATGTGTTGCTGCGTGGGCTGTACACGTCTTGCGTTAAGGCTATAGTTTTTCTGGTCTGTACTTCGTGTTACTGCATGGGTCGTAAACGCTTGAGTCACCCACCGCTGGGTTTGTCTCTTGGCGTTAATTCCTAGGCTTTACAGGTTTGCGGTTCAGTCTAGACTGTATACTCGTATGTGTGCGTTGCTGTTTGTTTCTGTAGCTATGTTGCTGCCTGGGCTGTGATTGGAGTTGCCCTGTGATCTATAGCTGTGAGACACGAGCTGCCAGTCAAGATTCAGTGGTCAACTTTTCGACAGCTGTCTTCCTCCGGGGAATACTCGCCTGAGGAAGATTACTGTCGAAATGTTGAGGAGAATGAAATATTGACTAGCAGCCCGTGTGTTGTCCTTCCCGCTTCACTGCCTGGTCTGTAGGTGTTTGTCTTACTGCTTGGATTGTAGATGTTTGTGTTGCTGCTTCGTCTATAGCTGTTTGTATTGCTGCTGGGTGTGTGTGTGTGTGTGTGTGTGTGACTTTGAGTTGCATGTTCTATGGTACAGCGGTTGTAGCAATAGACTACGTGCTTCTTTTGTCGTTCGGGGTCGGGTTCGTGTTCCCCGCTGCAGCTGTCAGCAAATTTCGTCTGTGCTGATCATGCAGTTGTAAGTTGCTTCAGCTGTTGTTGATTACAACCCTTGTGCTACTGAAAAGGGTCGCTGTTGCTGCTGTTGCACGTGGCTCCTCTGTTCGTTTCAGTGTAACTGTTGCCTCTTGTTATTTCAACTGAAGAAAAACGGACCGAAATCGGAGAAAAAGAGAGAGAGAGAGAGAGAGAGACCTGCATACAGCCAAGGCTTATTCAACATGCGGTATGATTCACGTATCAAGAACTAATAGAGGGGAGCTTACCTCACTCACACTCCCGCACTCTTGCTCACTTTCTCCCCATGGGGAGGGAGACCGCCTCTCCCCACCCCGCCTTGACACACCCCGTCCTCTGCTCGCGGCAGCGGTGCCCAGTTGAGGAATTTCATTGACACTGTTCTCCTTATCGGGCAAGTCCCAGTCTTAGATAAACCCCTTCACATCTCCACATCTCTAAAATCCTATTTGCCCAGATATCATATTACCTCAAACAACTCGATAGAAGGATCGGTTTTATTAGTCCCCATACTTAAGGGAGTTTACTGTAAACCTTTGCACCACAAGGGTTTTAAAGGTAGTTTATCTGAACTCTGGCCTCTCAATGTGTCCTGAAGAAACCCAACATTCTTCTGAAGCGATGCTGCATCTTCTCCGTAAACTGACTCACTGTTTAGTCACCTGTAAGGTTACTGTAATGTTGTTTATATTTATCTCGTGTTTCAGAGGGAATAATCATTTTCCTTTACCGGCTCAGTAAAGATGGCAAGACTTGATAGTTATTCGCCTTTACTACGCCGTTCGAGGCGACACACCGTCAAAGGCTTGTCGTCTGAGCAATACTGGTATATAGTCCACCGCGCCATCACAGCCTGGAGGCGTTACTTGACATTTTGAACGATGAGACGCGTGACGTAACGTTGTCCAGCCTTCAAACGTGAGGAGGAGAGAGGGAACGGGGGGACAGACACTCAGGAGGAAGACAAGATCTCTCATTATCATCAAGGAAATAAATAAGAAAGAGAGAGAAAGATCACGAGGATGGAGTTGAGCGGTTTGAGGAAATGGCTGAGGTCTGCCGATTATGCGCCATGTAAACAAACATGTCCCGGTTCCGCCCAAGCGGGTACGAACGCTTACGTCATCAGCGCCATTCCCGTTGTACCAGTGTGTGTGTGTGTGTGTATTTCTTTTGTGTTACGCCATGCATGGTCAGTAACGCTAACCACTACACGGAATACCTTATTGTCGTACCATTCAAAAACTTTCCTCCTTTTTTTTTGTGTGTGTGTACGTGTGTATGTAATTAACTATTCATTCTGTACGGGGAGGGAGTTTTACACACACCGGGACCCCGTCTCTCATCCATTTTCTATTACACAACTTTTTTGAGCATGTCTACGATGTTGTCTGTAGTAGTAATCGTCTTCATTCATTTTTATTTCATTCATGCGCCATTCAAAAGACAAAAGTAACTTGCATTTCTTTTTTACAAATTTCTTGCTTAATTTCAAGTTATGTCTGGTTGATTTATCGCTACATGTTTCGAAGAACTGGTCACTGTACACGTCAATATTCTAATAATTTAAAGGTTGTGATCAGGTCACCCTTCACTCTTCTCTCATCCTTGGTGGGTAAATTTAAGGAATCTTGCCTTTCCCTGTAACTTAGCTCTCATAATACTGGTGCTGTCTTTATAGCACTCCTCTTAACCTTCTCTGTTATCGTGCACCAGCACACTTTAAGTGTCCTGCGTGGCACAAATGCATTTTAAATTTCATCATTATGTACTACACTGTAATTGTATTGGTTTGACGCCCTAGGGTGTAATGAATTGATTAAAACAAAACTTCTCTGTTATATATTTGTTTTTTTTTTTTCGGTGCGGTAACCACACTTGAGAAGCAAAGCCTAGTTTAGCCTTATGTATGATACGAACAGTTGGCTGAGTATTGTGTGTCAGCTGTATCAACCACACACCTTCAGCACATATGGTGAAATTTCATCAGTACCATGATCCTTGTAAGGGTCAAGATTCATTAGTATTCCGTTAACATTATTTCCAGATATGTCATTGCTTTCTAGGACCTCCCCTTCCTCCATTCACCTCATTGATATTGAGGCTATAGAGTCCTCCAGTGTGAAAATACTTCAGGTCCTCTAGTATCCTTACGTCATCCTCTACAACGCTTCCTTCCTAATCCCTAAACATGATTAGCTGCTCCTTAACTGACAGTTTACTTCTGATGAATTTATTGTAAAAGTTTTATATTTTCTCCTGACTCGTCCACAATATGTTTTATTTCGTAATTTCTCTGTTCCTCATTTCTCATTCTTCCATACGCGTTTCTTGCTTATTTGTGGCTCACAAACGCTGGCTGGCTTGGGTGCTGCCTGTGTCTCTTTCACGGTACAGCTGCACATTTCGAGGTTCCTCTGCTCCTCGACATCTTTTATTGAACCATTCCTCCTTCTTTCTTAATCTTCCCCTAATGTTTAAATCTAGGGGTACCCACGTTCATACTCCTTCACTCTGTGTGTGTGTGTGTAAAGTTACTCCTGCGTGTGAGGCGTTCAGCGGACGCACACGAACTCTCCTTTGGACCAGACGGCCCCATGGCCCTGCCCTGCCTCACTTCGCCCCCTGGCTAGTGCCATGTGTCTCGCGCTAACTCCGTGGGCACGACTGTGTACGACCTTAGAGCACGAGGATAGAACCCCCCCCCCCTAGAATACAAAGGGACGACTCTTGGGTACAAAAGTACGACTCTTGGGGTTGATGGCCAGGCTTGCTGCTCCAACACTTATTGTCCGAGTCAGAAGGCAAGGTTCGTACCGTTACCGGGTCGCACTACTTTGTTCAGGGGTCGTACCGTCGTGATCAGGGCTTACGCCTTAGTGCTCTAAGGGTGAACACAGAAATCACACAGTGAAATATAAACACTTCTCCAGAATGACTCGTACTTCTGGCAGCCTCACACCGTCCTAAGGACACTTCACTGTCTCAAAAGGTCCCAGTCGTCTGTTGCTGTTTGAATTCCTTTTTGACTTCACTCCTGCGAAGAAGAAACATAGCAGTCAGGTCTTACTGAAATTTATTTCGGGTGGGTGAATAAAGGCTGTTTCACACTATTCATCACGTCACCGTCACGTCACGTCACGTCACCGTCCCGTCGACCGTACTGGGTATTCACACCATCCATCACGATTGCGTCCAGTTCGTGCTCAACCTCCGAGTAGGCATGGCGCCTCATAGATTTGGGCTTAAGAAACTTGCATTAAATGCACTTCTGTTAAATGAAGAAAAGGAGTTTAACCCCAAAGAGAAGCGGTTATGGATACATAAAGCCTTGAGGAAAAGACAAGCTGAAAGCGAATACTGGACTCTATAAAGAGCTGGAAGATGATGAAGTTAAATTTTTCCAGTATTTCAGAACGTCAAAATTTAAGTTTATTCAATAAAGAAATAAAGTAGAGGCCTTCTCAAGAAGAACACTACTTTTCGGGAGGCTATTTCACCGAAAGACTGGTTGTATGCTTAAGGTGTGTATCATCAAACTTCCTGTAGTATTACAATTCTTTTATTTTGTGCATTAGGCTAGTACAGAACATTTTTTTTATGGTTTTGTGCGATTTTATTTTAAAGATTTTACAGGTTCTGTTTCAGATTCACTGTAGCTGGTGCTGTGGTGTACCCAGGCGTTGGTGTTGCTGGCCCGGCAGGCGAAATACGTCCTAAAATTTGCGTCATCTCAAACTCGGACACAACTGAAAAAACTTTGGCTTTGCACATATTTTGATGATAGGGGGAAAATTTCTTCACCGTGGCAGCCATAGTTTGAAAGAACAAACCAGTGGGATCAGTAGGCTTAAAATCTCCATTGTCATATTCCTCGAGATATTTCATAAACACGGAGGAAGATGTCTCAGGCGGTGGTTTCCTGGGTCTTCGTGAAGGAGTGCGCGCTGGTCTCTTAATTTCACACGGGCTGCTTTCTTGTCCTGAACACTTCTCTCCCGTAGATGGCTGGTCTCCACCACCGCTATATTTCTGTTTCCTTTGTGGTACCACATCTTCCTCCTCTTCCTCAGGAACCACAATTGCTTCGTCGTTTTCTAGACTAGTCGCTGTCTCTCTCTCACGCAGGAAAGGCTTCACGAAGGACATTTCATCGGCATACTTGTATTTTCTTTCACTCGCTGCTTCCTGACCACTTTTGGAAACGACCTTCCTTAAGTATCTTCGATACTGGTCGCGCAAGGAAACCCATCTCTGCTTGCACTCGTTCTCTGGTGAAGGAAGACAACACATCACTATTTAGAGTGTAGCCTAGTACTTTATTTAAATGCAGTCTAGTATCTAGATGTACTCTAGTATTCAAATGTAGCCTAGTCAGGTATTTAGAATATAGCCTAATCCAGGTTTATTGCACGGTCGCCTCCAAAAATTTTGATCCACCGATGGTGTATAAGTATGTTAATAAGAAATGATGGTGATGATTATGACGACACTTCTATTGGTAGTTCAAATGTCTATATATTTAAAGATTTTACAAACAGAATAATTAAGATTTATCGTAATATTAATTTTTTACTAGCGTACTTAGTCACAAGCTGTGGATCGACAGTAATGGAGGCGACTGTAGATGATTATTTTTGTAGTGACACTACTTCTCAAAGCATTTATGTGTTAATGTATTTTAGTATAATTTTCGTATTATTATTTCCAGATTCCTTGCTGCTGGCGATAGCTTCAGAATTATCTCATTCCGCTACCATTTGGGACGTTCAACAGTTCATAGTATTGCGCAGGAAGTGCGCACCGAAAGAGACTGCAACCTGAAGAAATGCCAGCGCCTGCAGACGAGACCTGGAAGCAAATCGCAACAGAACTTTGGGGTCTGTGGAACTTCCCCGACTGTATAGGCGCCATAGACGGGAAGCATGTTAAGATTCAAGCCCCACCAAATAGTGGTCCACATTATTATAATTACAGACTCTTTCAGTAGTACCTCTCGCTCTTGTTGATGCTCACTACAGATTTATAACATTTGACATAGGATCATTTTGGTAAAAAACTGTGACGGGGGATTTCTTTTTTTTTTTTTCATTCAAAGCTAGGGATGGATTTAGAAAAGGGAGTTTTGAATATTCCACAGGCTAAAGAGCTCCCTGGAACAACTTGTTTATCACCCTACGTATGTAATAGCAGGTAATGAAGGATTCACCCTTGAAAACTTTCTTGATGAGGCCTTATCCAGGGTCTCAGAGTAATGGAGATGCTGAGAAGACTTTATTCAATTATAGACTTTCAAGTGCAATTTCCTTTAGCATTTTGAGTCAAAAATTTTCAAGTATAACACGGGACCCTCAAGTCCCTGCCGGATAACGTGGACAATATTGTTTCTGCAGCTTGCACTTTGCACAATTTCATCAAAGATCGGAACGATTCACACATTTTCACATCAAAAAAGGACAACAGTGTCTTGAGTTCAACAGTTATATCACAGAAAATTAAAACTGTCATAAAGTTTAAGTTATCAGTTATATCACAGAACATTGAAACTGTTTTTAAGTTTCTTACCTGGTTTGTTTAGCTCTTCTCCTATACGATTCCATGTTTTTTCCTTAAACAAGCTGTCACTGTACCTCCTATTTGACATATCATAAAGTTCTTCGTGTGCACGAACCAGTTCAATTAATTTTTCATCCATGATATCAAAATCTAAATCACTCCAAGTAGCAAGCCTTCTACTCTCCACTGTACACAGTCCATCACTGACCAGCAACTGTGCCGGGGCGTCATTCACACTCTCAGTAACGTCTCGGCATCGGTAAGCCGTGACGTGAAGGAACCGATACGTGACGGGTGCGTAACGGTGACGTGACGTTTGGTGTGAACGGGTCCATTCGATTACATGTAAGAAATTTTGACGTGACGAGATGGATAGCGTGAATCAGCCTGGATGGTGTGAATACACGATACGGTTGACGGAACGGTGGCGTGACGTGACGTGACGGCGACGTGATGAATAGCGTGAATCAGCCTTTACTTTTCTCTTGGAATCGTACCGTTACGATGAAGGTAAGTACCACCGTGCTCTCCGGGGGTCGTACAGTCTTGTTCAGGAGGTCGTACCGTCGTGCTCAAGGGTTGTACCGTCATGATAAAGGCCCCCTTACCAATTGTGCTCAAGAGTCGTCGTGATGTCGTGCTCAAGGGTCGTACCGTCGCGATCAGGGGTCGTGCCTTATGATCAAAGAGTCGTACTACTAGCAGCCTCCACTCTATCCCAGCAACACTACACTGCCTCGAAAGGACCCAGTCGTCTGGTGCTGTTTGAATTCCTGTGTGAATTATTTACTTCCCTCTTGCAAATAAAAACGCAAAAGTCAGGTTTTACTGAAATTATAGTTTGGTTGAGCGAGTGATGGAGGGAACAGCTTTGTCTATGGTTATCCCAGACCCCCTATCGGCCAGTCCTGTGAAGTGGACGAGACTTGCCGGCGTTGAATGTTGCCCAGAGAAAGTGGTGGAGGGTTTTTGACTTTCCGTTTATAGTTCGATGGCGTTCAAGTGTCGCTGTTTAAGGTGATGCGCTGGAAGACGGTAGGCTGTGTGACGCTGGTGGCGCTTATGACCAGGGGAACAGGAACGGTCTGGGGATTACTGTGTTGCAAGGTATGGGGAACGGTCTGACGAACGGTCTAGGGAACGGTCTGAGGAGCTGTGAGGGACGGTCTGAGAGGGGTCTGCAGGACTGTATGGGGGAACGGTCTAGGGAAGGGTCTGAGGAACGGTCTGGGGAAGGGTCTGAGGAACGGTCACACAGGCGGCCACAGGTAGACCTAGCCACGGTAGGGGCGGGGCGAGAGATGATCAGGTGACAGGCGGCCGACCTCTGTCAGGCGGCGGCACACACTTCCCTGTGTTGATGGAGACGTTCCCAGGGGGCCGGGCTGGAGGCAGGAGGCCGGCAGGAACACCACCCCGTCTGCCCGCTGCCTCACGCAGAAGGCGAGCGGGCGGGTGGCGCGCATATCAAATGATAAAAAGAGCGGTGAGACAGGCGCGCCCCGTGCAGGAAGCGCGCCACGCAAGGATGTCGCCCCCTCGTCCCGACGAGAGAATGAGTGAAGAAAATGTTCAGGCGGTAATGGCAGAGGTCCCGCGACGCCGAAGCCCTCGCCACCTGAAGAATACCGAAGGCGAGAGATTCCCTCCAGTGACCCCCTGCCGACCAGGACGTCGGGTCTGGTACGTGGGGTTCGGACGGCCGAAGCTCACTGGGGAGGATGGCCGGGCTCTGGGTGCCTTTGGGGAAGATGACCAGGCTCTGGGTGCCTCTGGGGAGGATGGCCGGGCTCTGGGTGCCTTTGGGGAAGATGACCAGGCTCTGGGTGCCTCTGGGGAGGATTGCCGGGCTCTGGGTGCCTTTGGGGAAGATGACCAGGCTCTGGGTGCCTCTGGGGAGGATGGCCCGGCGC
>JAYMFT010223854.1:0-11306 GCA_038088735.1 Panulirus argus | reverse complement strand
TCTATATACACCAGGAACCATATACTTATATTGTTAATAATATTTACGTTTTTAAGGGAGGAATCTGATTTTTGCGACTGGTGTGCTTGAGGATCATCTCCGTCAGAAGGGTCTATAATGATACTCGACTCACTCCACTCATTGAGGAAGCTGTAGTAAAGGCAGTGTTCTCCCTCCACAGGCCGCCGTCGACAGGAAGAAGCTGGACCTGAACCCACTGAGGGAGGCCAAGCTACCCGTCATATTCGTCTTGGGTAAGTCCACAACAGAGGGGGTACATGGGCGGGCATGCCATATCATACAAAAGTATGTGGTTTATGAAGAGGTTATACACTGGAAAGTAGTGATAAAATCCAGAATTCGTGATATATAAATGTAGATGGAGACAAGGTTGTAAAGCAAGAGACTCCTTCTCACCCAATACTATAGATGGAGAGGGGATAGTAAAGCACAAGGCTCCTCCCTACCCAGGGATAAAGATGGAGATAGGATAGTAAAGCATGAGGAAGAAGGGAAGGGGGGAAGAGGGGAGAGGGGCGTATCTATGGTGGAGAGGAACTAGAAGAGGGAGTTGGATGGCACAGGAGACCAACGTCCAGAAGGGAGAACACACAGTGGAAATTGACAGGGAATGGAATGGTAATACTGAGGAGTGGAAGTGCAGGTTCTGTCCTGGAGAATGAGTGGAGAAGACGAAGTTTAGGTGGGAGGAGAGGTGGTGCTAGGAATGGTGGAGTTGGGTTAATGATTGTGATGATGAAGCGCTAAATTGAAGAGAAGAAACAGCAAGGAAATCGGAGATGAAGAGGAGGGTGAAGGATGAAGACAAGAACAGAACACAGATGGCGTGAGAGGAAAAGGTTATGGAACACCTTAAGTATAAAGAGGCAAAAAGGTAAGTGATGTTGATTTTCAGTAAAGGTTACTTGTTGACGATTTAACACGCTGGTCCTGGCGTATGGAAGGCCTCAGCACCATACATGGCATAGATCTGGCGTGATGCGTGCTGAGAACAGGCAGGTCACTCCACTTCAACACTCGGAGAAGTATGGGCGAAACCTTCCCTGGTTAGTTGTGCTAAGCCATCCTGCCAACCACCCAGTAGCCCTGGCACTGCCCGTTGTACCACATGGGGATGGTGTATATGGCCCGAGTAGCCCTGGGATGTCCCTGCACCTCCTGGGGATGATGGCCATGACCTGGACAACGTAGGCAGTTGCAACACTATAAGATGGAGGTGGATCCTACGGTGTCTATGACTAGTGCAGCGTTGGGGCTACTTCTCTGAAGTCAGTCCCTCACAGAAGCCTGAAGTCTTACTTTTCAGGCAAACGTAGACGTCACATGCATATATGTTAGGTAAATATGTAGGTAGTAGTTAAGAAATTGTGTAAGATGAACAAACACTAACTGTATGAAACTGAGATCATTTCTCGATAGATTCGCTATCAATGATGACTGGTCAAGTAACGATCATGAGTTGCTGTAGTACGTGTAATTAAGACGTGTCTTGTGGTGCGACAGGTGGCCCCGGCTGCGGAAAGGGGACGCAGTGTGAGAGGATCGTCAAGAAGTACGGCTACACGCACCTCTCCTCCGGTGACCTGCTGAGGGACGAGGTGGGCTCGGGGTCCGAACGAGGCAAGGCTCTGAACGCCATCATGGAGAAGGGAGACCTCGTCCCTCTGGTTAGTATTCCCAGTCTCCTCCCTTCACCAGACTCTCAACCACCTCACCACCCACCTGAACACACCACACCGACCCCTGCACACTAGCCTTTTCCACCCACCTGCACACGACGCCCCACCAAACACCTGCACATCAGGCTCTACCACCCACCTGTACACAAGCCTTCATCACCCACCTGCACACGAGACCCCACCACCCACCTGCACACTTTGACTGCTTCACCCGCTTGTACTGTTACGTTACCCACACCTGTTGTTTCAGCCACCCACTCCGCCAGTCGCGTCACCAACCCGACCTATTACCCATACGTCATTTCGTCCATCCACCTCCGTATGTTAATCGGTTGTCGTCCGACCCATCTTAAGTTTGACCTACCTATCACTACACTTACATACAGGCCTCACTCTCCTCTCTCCGCCTATCGTTTTACCAGATTTGTCTCACGTCTCCATCGTCATATCACGAGTATTATAGATATGGTAAGTCGCGAGGATGAAGCTCAAAGTTCATCCTTCTTGTTTATTGTCTTTACAACAAAATGTGAAGGGATGCATTTCTTTGTGTTGGGATGCAAGACACTCGCATTCATTCTAACATGAATTTTCCTATAAATTTTGCCTTCAAGCATATTTGTCCTGCAAGGTATTTTTTTTTTCTACCTGTTTCTCGTCCGGAGTGAGGGTGGGGAGAGAACCTTTACTTTGCTATCCTTTCCTTCCACCGCTTTAAAGGAACTGTATCTTCTCCAGTAGTGTTAAGGCCAGACCACTTCGCTTGGACCTTGGACCAGTGTGGTCTGTCTGTGTATCTAAGTATGTAAATCTATGCAACTCGCTTCACCCTACTGTTGTTCGATCCCACCTGCATATGTTAGTCACCTGTGATCAGCCACCAGTTGCCATATTTCACGTTATTCTAATTTCACCATTTTAATATTTCCTCCTTAAATGCCACCTCTGTTATATGTTACTTCGCTGAAGACAGGATGGGAACACTGGACACACTGCGTCAGGAATGGTGGGGAGGCTGTGTTCCTTGGTAGCTGGCTTCAAGTGAGAAGCAGGAATGGTTATGCAATTACATATGTGTGTGTGTGTGTGTGTCTGTGTGTGTGTCTGTGTGTGTGTGTATGGAGAAAGGGAGATTTATTGACAGAAATAGAATATATTATCCTGAATTCAGGGCTTTACTTTCATATACAAATTAAGAAAAAATAAAGAAATTTGTATTCATGAATAAAGTGCAATGAGCGCACACTTTCACAGAACACAGAATGCCCTCCGACAACAAGAATCGAACCTCTACCACTTGTGTGGGAGCTGCGTACACTCACTAACCATAGCCTAGTCGTTTCGTACCCAGCTCCCACGCAAGTGGTAGAGGTTCGATTCCTGCCGTCGGAGGGCATTATGTGATATATACGTGTTCTTTAGTATAAACTATTTAATAAACTTACCCTCCTCACTTGCTTTCTTTGTTACTATCTCAGTAAATATTCTCTTCATCATCACAATGTTTTTTACCGATGACTGTTCGACATCTTATCTTGTTGACGTTGTCCTCTGGTTTCAACAGGAGGTGGTGTTGGACCTCCTGGCAGAGGCGATGCTGAAGCAAGTGTCGACTTCTAAGGGCTTCCTCATCGACGGCTACCCCCGTGAGCAGGCCCAGGGCGTGCAGTTCGAGCAAACCGTATGTATCTTTGTATTCCTCCTCACTCAGCCTTTACCCTCACCATCATTGACTACCTCAGAGCGGCACATGTCCGTGTTTGGCTTCCACATGTTCTCAGGCGTGCGGTCCTTTGTCTTCGCTCCATGGCATATCTGTATACCTCCTCAGGCTGTGTACCATGTTGCTCTCTGCATTACCGCCATCTTTGGCCTCGGGGGAGTTGGTCGTCCCGTCGATGGCAAAAGTTTGATTCCTGAGTGTCATACAGGCCCTTACAGAACTCCTGAACTCCTCTCTTGATGGTCTTCTCATCATGCTTGCCGCACTCTGCCCCTTTTATATTTATAGAGGACTCCCACTCGCAATGTATTCTTGACTTCACTGCAGTTCACACCACAATCACCGGTATATTTCGAGACCCATGTTGTAGTGTTTTTCGTAGTGTATCAAGCTATGCTCTATCAATTGTGCCGGTATACCTTATGATGCTTCTCTCCTCTCATATGCACACATCTCCTAAAACATTATGTACACACACTCAGGTCGTGCACCACCCACTCGTACTCTCGCGTCTCACCAAACTGCCTGTCGCCGACATAGTTCTCCTTTCACACCCAGGACGACCTCAAAACGTCACACTCGGCAGCCCTCGTCTGATTTTTCGCTCTGTATAACATTTCGGTTAACAGTAGAAGGAGCGAGGTTAACTCAGTCAGCTCTCCGATACTTTTCTGGCAACAACAGTTTAAGATGCCCTCCACTGTACGCGAGATTCATGGTGGCTCAGGTGGTGTATTCCTTCTCTCCTTTTTCACCGTCATTTAACCAAAACCCACAATATCTAATCTAAAGTCTCTCTGCTGCTTCGTCACCATTGAGGTTCCTTGGCCGGTGCTCCACACGCACTCCACAACACTCCATCGATTTCGTGCTCCATGTCACACACCCTCACTGGCCTGAATGTGTCGAGGGCCGGGGTGAAGAGGGAGGGAGAGGCCAGGGAGACATCACTGGATTTCCGGGTCGGTCTTTCTTTCTATATAATATTTGTTTCTGTGTGGCACATTAATGTCTACATTACCTGGAAACCTTCGGTGATTGCTTTCTCTTGATGCTACAAAGACACCTAATGATTTTAAGGTCAGCCTGTCTGTCCATCAGAATGCTGGATTCTGGAGAATAACTTGACACATACATTACATTAATCATCTTGCTCTTGAAGCCAGATACCTGTGACTTCCGGGGTGACATGGTTTAACATCCTGGTCGCCCTTATTGTAAGAATTCTTCAGTATAGATAATTGTGACCTTCATGTGGATTTACTACGATCCAATCATCACTTTGTTTCTGTTTCTCTCTGTTCAGCTGTCACTCGCTACAGCTTTTACGGTTTAATTGCTTTTTTACTAATGTCTTCATCTCTGCACTTCATTTAAATTTGTTGCTATTCTTTGTTCATGGTTTAGCCAACTATTTGTGGTCTTCATCTTTCTAATGAGTTTACCTTGTCTATGTGAATATATGTCATGTTTCATCATACTCTTTTCTTTTTTCCAATGAATGGGAAAGTCAGTAACGAGTCTTTGTCGCCTTCAGATTCTGCCGTGCAGCAAGGTGCTGTACTTCGAGGTGCCGGACCAAGTGATGGTCGAGCGCCTCCTGAACCGTGCTAAGACCTCGGGTCGCGTCGACGACAACGAGGAAACCATCAAGAAGCGGTTGGCCACTTTCCACAAGCACTCCGAACCCGTCATCGATTACTACAAGAACAAGTGCAACACCATTGCCGCTCTGGGCTCTCCTGATGAGGTCTTCGCCGAAGTACAGAAGGCTCTCAGCAGCATGCAGTAAACACTCCCCGAGTTCACCCTTACGGAGTCTATCCGTGCTATTTACAAAAGACGCCAGATTATTTTTCTTTGTTTGTTTAACGTAAACTGTTGAAAAATTCAAAATGCTGGACGCATCCAAATTGAGAAGATGGCAGATGTCAGTCTTGAAAGTAGACACAACACTTGTTATGCCTGATACACTTCGTAGGTGGACGATGCTCACTAGGGAATCACTCGGGCTTCCAGACGTCTGTCACACCTCCCATATTGGGCGGTGGAGCCTGATGCGAAAGGATATACAGTGTAATAACGGTACAGGAATAGTTTAGGGAAGACCAGTGTCCGTATTCCTGGTGATGAGTGATCTCGCGCGACGTAGAGAAATCTGTCACTCTTGTGACACGAGTGTCTCTTTCTGACTACGACGGAGGATGACACACGACTCAAAGACCAACCACACAAGGCACATTTCTGGCCATGTATTGTTGACTGTTAATAAAATGTTTACATGACTTAACGGTGAGACTTTGTATCACCACAATGACCACGACACCTTTGTAATCCACAGCTAACACGAACAGAATACTGAACCTTTCCACTCCTACTCCCGTTATACATTGACGTTTTCCACTGAATCTTTACATTTGACTGCACTGAATTTTAGACCAAATGACAGGTACGGAAACATAAGAAGTCTACCGCCATGTAGATACGTGAAGAACTGAGTGTTCTGCAGAACTTCATGACTCTTCTGCTAGTCACAGGAATGCCATGGAGAACAACCGGTGGCTGGTGAAGCTGTTGAGTTTGTTTTGAGTGTAACTATACCTATCCAAGGTTGTGGCGAGGTTCCTCGACTGGCTGGAAACAAGACTAAGGATTAACTCTGTCTGAGACTCTGGAAGACTGAAGACTGTTTCTGCAACTTGAAGGTTGACTCTGGACGAGGCTGGTGGACCTTAGAATGGCAGGGGACCGACTAAGTTTAACTATAGATGACGCTGCAAGCAGGACGTCTAGTAACTGGCGGGGAGTGTGAACTCACCCAGAAGGAGGCCCTGAGGTAGTCTCTGGATGACTGACACAGACAAACAAAGGTCTGCTCTAGACAAGGTTCTGATACGGTCGTGAAAATACCAGATTGCACTAGAGTGATTCCTTTTCAGTCTCTGACAGGGCCGTGAAATGACTAACACTGACTGAGGATGACCCTGGATGGAGAACTAATGAGGTCTTTGAAAGATGAAAACCAGCATTTAATCTGGATGAGGATGTGAAAAGGTTCTAGAATGACGGACTGTTTAGACAAACCGATTCTCGATGATCAGACTTGGACAAGATCCTAGAATAATATAAGAATCACTAGGCTTCCTCCTGGATGTGGCTCTGATACGTTCTTAGAATGAGGGACTGACTAAGACTGACTCTAGACAAGGTTTTGATATGAGTGGTCCTGACTCACTATGAGGTACTTAGAAGTTCTTAAAATGAGGGAGACTGACTAGATTTTACTCTTGATGAACTATGATGGTTTCTTAGAACGGCAGACTGACTACCATGAAATGTGCATGAGGATCTGTTAAAGTGACTGAGACTAACTAGAAGGGGTTCTGGATGACACCTGGACATGAAGAGAGACTGACTAGCCTATGGATAACACAGACGGACTGAAACGTTGGCTGTCGGACTAATCAAACTTTACTCTGGACGAGACTTTAACAAAGGACTTTTATAACAGCCTGATACTTATCTGTTACGAGACCTTAAACTGACAGAGACTGAACAGACTTTACCGTGAAGGAGGCTCTGGCGAAGCCTTCGAACAATAAGACTTACCAAGGGTGACTGGATGAGACTCTGGCAGTGACTTAAAATAGTTGAGACATATGAAGAATGACTCTCCATAATCATCTTGCCGGACCTTAGAATCTGACTGACGAAGGACGACGCTCAGGATGACTGACTGTCTATTTCACTGTGGCTGACTCTAACAAGGTTTTAGAATCTGAGGCTTTGATGAGCCATAGTCTCTGTACGAGGCTTTGGTTAGGTCTTAGCATGCCAGAGGATGGCTGAAGATGAGGCTCTGATGGGTTCTCAAAATGATACGGACTGCCTGAGGTTGACTGTGGATGGAGCTTCGACTGGATCTAAGAGCGGCAGACTAGTTACACGACCTAAATTTGGTTGAGGCTGTAAAAGAGTCTTGAAATGACAGACACTGACTGATCCTGACGCTGGACAACGCTCTGAAGACGTCTTAGAAAGACCGAGAAACACTAGATTTGACTACGCTGAACACGACTCTCATGGAGTGTTAGAATGTCCGAGACTAAGGCTGACGTGAGTGAGGCTGTGACTGGGTCTTGGAATGATTCAGACCGACTGAGCCTCGCGCTGGTCAAGGCTCTGAGGGGGGTCTTAGGATGAGACGTACAATGGCCGACGTTCGCTGAGGCTCTGACGGGACTCGGAGAATGATGTCAAAGACTGACGAGAGGTTTCTTCTGGTTGAGGCTCTGCTACGGTCTCAGAGACTAAGACTGACAAAGGATTTCTGTGGATGAGGCTCTGACGCCGTCTCAGGACTGACACTCAGAAGGGATGACTCTTGATGGGGGCTCTGACTGGGCCTTAGAGTGACTGTAAGGGTGACTCTCCGACCACTGCTGATTTTAAGTGAGGCTCTCATGAGACTGGCGACGGACGACTGTGAATGAGGCTCTGACCGGGACCTTAAATGAAGTAAGACGGCGTTAGGTTAACTGTGGATGAGGCTCCTCAAAAATGTTTTAGAATTACCAGGATCCATGCTGCCTTTGAATGAGGCTTTGACACGGTCTCAGAATGACTTAGTCTGGCTCTAGCTGAGGCTCTGATGAGGCCTTAGATAGTAGGGCTGACCGTGTTAGAGATCCTTTCATGACCGAATGACTAAGGCTGACGTGGGGTCTTATGAGAACGTGGATGACGTTCTAACATGCTTGAAATGCTTCAGACACACTGAACGACGCTCTACTGGGTTCTCAGAATGACATGCTGTGACTAATGTCAGAATTTACAGATCTAAAACTGAATTTTACTCTGTGACTGACTGACTGAGATCCTAGCCAAATCTAAGAGGAATGGTTCAGGCCATGACTATAGCTGACTCACGATGAGGCTCTTGACTTGAGCTCAAACAAATGAATGTGAATGACTGCTTGAGGCTGTGTCCACCTTCTCGAATGGTCTCAAACCGTGTTCAAGGTTGTCTCTTGGTGAAGGCGCTGACGAAAGCTTTGAGCGGTTAAAAGTATGAATAAAGCTGACTGTAGCGCAGGCTAAGACGTGGCTTAGACTAGTTGATACAATGACTTAAACCTACTCTGACTAAGGCTATGAGATGGTCTTAGACTGGTCGAAACGTGGACTAATTATGACTCTGGGTAAGGCTGTGGCCACACTCTGGTTGACACTACGATGACTCTTGCTCTAACTAAAGTCTTAAAACTGACTGAGAACTGGACTAAGGATGACTTTGACTGAGACCCTTGCGGGGCAGTAGCCTGGTTAAGAAAAAAAAGAAAATCTGGCTAAGACTAGGCCAGCGACCAAGGTTTACGACAAATGATAAAGCCAAATGTGATCGCAAATGTGACTATCAACTGAGGCTATGATTAGAAGCACAGTCAAACCTTACCGGGATTTGTGGCTGAGGCTATGACTGTGGACCTCTGTGTTTCTAAATGTGACAGTGGTGCCTGGACACCTGACAGACACCGTGACTGGCTGTGGATTTTCTGATACGGGTCTCTGGCTTGCTGACAGATGTATCTCGCCAGTGACCATCACGGTGAAGGGTTTATAACACAGACGGAGACAGACTTGTTACACAATTAGGTGGGTAAGAGGCGTACGTTGGATAGTAAGAACTGCTGTGTTGTGGTATATGGGGGGCGCGACGTGATGTTAACTGTGACTGAGAGACTTCAGGTTGTGACTGTAACTCAGGGAGACGAGTGACTGTACGCACGATAGATTTGTGACTGTAACAAAGATATTTACGATTTTGACTGAAAGACTTTCTACAGGGACGAAAAGGAAAGAAAAAAAAATCATTCTCACCGTAACGAAGACAATCAACTGTAAGTGGAAAACTCTCGAATGTAACTGGAAGACACTTGAGTATCATACAAGAGTACTAGCGACAAAGAAAACGTGACTGTGATCAATAAGGACTTGTGACCGTGACAATGGGAAACGCACCAGTGGAACTGAGAAAACTCATGACGGGTTGAGAGACTTATGAGTACGATTGTGGAAGAGGAACCTGGAAATGTGTGCCTAAGAACTTTTACTGAGAAATTTAAGTCAGTGAATAAAATACTTATGAACAAATGAGAGAGATTCAAAATGTGATACAGTCAGACATATCACTGGAACTGAGAGAAAAATTGAATACTTCTGACTATCCCACAACTGGGAAACAGCAGTCGAGAAGCAACTCTAAGAATAAGTCAAGTGAATAATGAATGAAAAGTCGAGAACTAAGAAGGCTTCACGCAAGAAAAGCGGACCCAAAAGTAGCAGTGTGGGGGACTGCGGCATGTTGAAGCCTCTTGTTACTTCTGTGGGACATTACTACGGCTGCCAGAAACTTGTGCTGTGACTTTGCCAGACTCATGACTCCAGATATTATTCTGTGTCGCTGACAAAAACTCCTCCAAATATGACTGAATGGGAGACTGATATACCTGACTTTGACAGACTGATCACTGCGACTGGAGAGTCTCATGACTGTGAAAGACTTTTAAGACATCACGAAAAGAACCTTATGAAGACAACAATGACTATTGAATAAGAAAGATGTATGAGATTACTTAGAGAAACGACTGTGACATAACTGTAAGTAACAGGATGACGTGACTTGCTGAGGCGTTTGACTGTCACAGAGACTGATGACTGTTGACATGGATGACACTTATACCTACAGCTAAAGCATATATGACTGTAAATGAGACTTACGACTAACATCTAAGGTAGATATGGCTTTAAATGAGAATAACGAATACATGTGAGGTAGTTGCAACTCTTAGGTGGGGCGAAGTGGCTGTGATTGCAAGTGTTGACTAGAGCAATGGTAGATACGACACCGAGACTTACGACTGTGAAACACAGGTGACGTATTCGTAATTCTGAGACTTATGACTGCCACTAAGACTCATGACTACACACAAGGTCGATATGACAGACTGAGACTCATAACTATGGCCCGGAACTGTAACCGTGAACCTTATGATTCTCACCGAGACTTATGACTTATAACCCTATGACTTCATGAGAGACGTATGGCTGCAGCTGAGGAAGTGATCAATCTGACCGAGATATATGACCTTCACATATGACTATCATTAGGTATTAAGACGAACTGTGGTGATTATAAGTCTGATTAGTGATTAGACTTACGACTGTGACTAAGACTCGTGACGACATCTGAGGTATTTATGGCTACCTGGGACTTTACAGTTGTGGCTTATGACTACAGCTGAGGTAGTTTGGGTTCTGAAATTTATGACCTTGGCTTATAACTATGACTGAGATATGTAACGACCCCTGAACTAGTTTTGACCATTTGAGACTTATAAATATGGCTTATGACCGCTCTAAGGGCAGAGTTTGTGCTTATTGTAGTACAAAAAAATCATCTATTGTTCATCTTACAGGTCTTTAAGTCTCCTAAGATTGAAGCCACATAGCCCAAGATACTATCTGTAAACTTTATAATTTTGTTTTTATGTTTCGTACATTTTCCCTTCTTCTCATCCATGCAACTCTTTGATCATTTGACTTACCACAGGGGACTACTCTCTTTATATCCACGCAATGAAATCCTCTTTGCAGGTGACTTAAATGTACAGCACAATGACTGGTTTGGGGTCTACTAAGGATGATCCCGGTGGAGTTGAGGCCCATACTTCTTCCCTCTTTAACGACAAATGTAACATCTAATTACCTTGCATAAGTTCCTGGTTGTCTGACACACTTAACTTCTTTTTTACCTCAACCCTCTCATTATATATATATATATATATATATATATATATATATATATATATATACATTTCATC
>JAYMFT010223843.1:0-11306 GCA_038088735.1 Panulirus argus | reverse complement strand
GCACACAAGCAGCCAGCTCTCGGGAGCAAAAGCCAAAGTAATACCTATAGAAAAGGGAAAGTGAACCAACATTGCTCTCCTCAACTCCCATTTGCTTTTTTTTTTTAGCCCCTTAACCTTCCTCTTGGCCTCCTGCTGCTTATAATTCCAAACATTTACATGTTAATGGAGGTGTGGAGGAATGAGGAGTGATGATGGATGATGCATCTCATTTAGATCAAGTGGCCCTTTCTCTCTAACTCATTTATGTTGCATGTATATTTTTTTAATAATTTTCTTGTTACTCAGGGTACTCATATTCAAAATTATATTATCTCAAAAACTATAGCTCATTGTAGCAGATTGGAAATACAACTTTTGACAGTACTAAAAAATAATTACCAGAAAATACAATGATGAGGGCTTGAGGAAGATGGACTGGAGTGAGGATTACTGGGATGGACAGGAAGGGAACCTAGGCTTGTCTTTGTCATTCCCTGAATTATCTTAAACAGCAACTGTTTCAGCTGCAGGTGAAAAAGTTTTCCTTGGCCATTTGAAAGATATCCAATATTAGCTATGTTACACTGTTTCTCTCCTTGTAAAGCATGAAGCATTGGTAGTTTCTAGAAAACACCAGAGCTCATTCATGGTTGGAATTCATACCATCAAAGTGTCCATAGCATCGTACTTGAATGCTGCTGCTATCCTCTTCGCTGTAAATGGTGTGTGGTAAAGGATGTTTCCAACATTTCCTCTTCAGCTTTTTTCTGCCACCTGTTGCATGAATTTCTTACCAGTCAAATCCTCAGATTATGACTCCAGTCACTCAATTTCAGCCAACATTGCTGGCAAAAGTCAGAACTGTCTGCTGGATCTGGGGCATAGTTTCTGCCAAACCAAAACTTCAGAAATCATGCCCACACTCAGGTTATAACTTAACCCAAACAATGTTCATAGTTGTGGGTGTGCCTTCCTCCCAAGACTGAGTGGTGATGTCCACAGTATTCATGTTGTTAAAATTTTTCCACCATTCCCTGATCGATGGCTTACCCTCCTCATCTGTACCTTTGAGGAGTTGGGGGAATGTTCTCCTCAGGTAATATACCATTTTGATGGCAATCATGCCCTAATCCATGGACTGTAGCAAGGAAGTGTTGTTTTTATGGAAGAACTCCATCCTAACACTTGGATTCACCTCAGCAAAATGCTGAGGATGGCCTGATGCACTTTCAAGAACAAGCAATGCCTCACTGACTAAATTTTTACGAGAACAGGAGCATTCTGTAGATGGATAAAAAGAGTACCTGATTTGGAAGAATTTTTGTTTCTTTGTTCAGGTGTTGAATATTTATAGTTCCAAGGCATACAGTGACTTCCCCTTTGTGTAGCTTCTAGCTTTGTTATTCTTGTTTTTGACAGGGAGGATGACCATGCAGGTCAGGCGTAGTTTAGGGTAGAGCAGATGCACTTTTCCCTGTCGAAAACTGGTGCTGGTAAGTGTTCTAAGGCCATTTACTTTGTAGCCTCTAGGTTGATGTTTGAGGTGTGAATCGTATGTACCACCTAATATGGAAGGAGTTCTGCTGAGAGAAGTTGGCTGATCATTCAGGTTCTCAGAGTGTGTACTCTGGATTCATGTCTGTTCATGTTTAAGAATGTGATGCTAGATTTCTTTGGGGATATAGATCTTCTGATTTGGGTTAGCTAGCGTCCTCAGTGCTTGATGTATTGCTGTATGTTTGTTATTGCTTGAGTAGTGTCATAGTGTTATAATGTGACTGTGAGGTCATCTGCATATGAAATGACTTTGACAATGTGGTCTGCAGGTGGTAATGGAAGGTCATGTAAGAGAAGGCTGAGGGAAGAACTGCTCTCTAAGTGACTCCATTGAAGTCTTTGTGAATGACTCTTGCTTGGGAGCTATTTATGAAGTTGGCTAAACACTTTTCATCATTTTTGGAAATAGTGGTGTCAAGTACACCTGTTCATCAATTTACAGTGAAAGTGTGTTCATGGAAAACACAACCTAGTATTTTCAAGATAGTGGAAACCGTTTTACCAAAAGATTCAATGGGATAAAGAGGGTTATGTTCTTGTAGATTTCTAAACTTAATTTTCACACAAAAATGTGAATAAATTGTAAAGAACAATACTGTACTGTTAAGGCAAATCATTAATTTAAATTTAAGTGAGTAGGCAAAAAATAATGCACAGGATATTGTATATAACTCATTCCCTACAACTGAGTTTATACTACAGGGCTGTCAAATTCATTCCCTTGCTTGAGTCAAAAATATTTTTTTTATATTTTTTGGTACATTTCTTCACTAACTGATACATACAATAAGCCTTCCTCAACACTTGGGTAATCCAACAATCTACGTATTTTATACGGTGTTACCATGTATGCAAAACCTGCTGGTTGACTGAAGACATACTAAGGAGAGTAAATACTCTCCACTCTCCTCAAGAAAAATTAGAACCCCATGTGAAGATGACCACCATTCCCCATCAACTGACAATGACCATGATTTAAGAGTTAAACCTGGGGAAAAGTTAACTGCTGATGTGGTAGGAGATGTAATACATTCACGGTGAAATGTAGATGTTAATCTCACTGGACCAGCCTGGCACCTGTTGCATATCAATTAATGGATACGATGGCAAAAATTTTTTTAAGGCAGTTGGTATAATGTCAATGGCAAGCTCCTCTAATGGAGTCCTTAGATTATGTCTAAACTAGTTCTGTAACAAGCAGCTATCTATCCATCTATCTATCTATATATCTGATGCCATTTCCTTCAGGAACTTCCTCAAGGGGGTGGCCATGGCAAGAGAGTCTATAACTGGTACACTCCAGTGATCCTCCTTATCCTTTAGGGGGCTCACCCTCAACAGGCCACTCGCAGAAGGCAACTCTAGCACAGTGTTTCCACAGGCTCCTACCTAATGTTCCCACTAACTACTACTACATAATGTGTCTACCCAAAGTTCCAGCCTAATACTCCTGCTTAATGCTCCTACCTGATGTTCCAACCTACAACTTCTTCCTAATGTTCCTGTTGAATGTTCCTATCTATTGTTACTACCATTTTGCTAAAAGGCAGGGGTAATACATAACACTTACTGCAAGAAAATCTAGAGTTAAGAGGAATGAGTTGTACAAGTTATATGATGTCAAGTGTGTGACAAGGGGAAATATATTTGTGGACAGAATGCCAGTAGTCCACATGTGGGTATGGCAAAAAGAAAAAACAGCTTACTAGGTCAGAGAAGTGCAACCTGACTACCACTGAAAATCTGGCTCACTATGCAGCTGTCACTAACCCTCCCGATACCTGGCAGGTAGTACTAGTTATATACCTCCATGGTGGATGACTGCTTACCAACTACTACCCAACATATTATGCAATTAAAATGATAACAACTCAAGTTTTGGTTCAAAATAATACCCTCATATAACAAATTCAATGATTAGGCAATTAAATGAACAGTAGAGTTATCACATAGCCTTAAAAGCAAGGATCAAACAATGAATAAAGCTTGATTTCGAGAGTGCCCTTTCTTAAAATCAAGGGCCATTATTTCAAGAGAGATTTAACATGAATTTACTTCAGTAAATCAAAATGCTTAGCTTAAGGACATTAGCAAACTTCTCACCTTTCCTTCTTCTCTTCTCTTGAACTCTGTCTTATAACAGCTTGCTTGGCACTTGTTGGTGAATCTCTCTCAAATATGGCTGCCATGTCCCTAATTCGTCTTTGTTGTCCACAGTTCCCCCTTGCAGCTGCATTTCCTGCAGCAGCCTGTGCACTCAAATCACTGCTGCCCTCTCCCAGTTTGCTTGTAGTATTTATAGTAACTTTAGTGGGAGAGGGAGGAGTTGTTTTTGGAATGCCAGAAGAGATTGCTTTAGAAGTTCCAGGAGATGATGAGACTGCTTTGGGAATGCCTGGGGAAGGAGGGGTTGCTTTTGGAATGGACGTTTTTCTCACAGGTGACAAAGGAGTAGAAGAAGAGTTTTTCTTTGTTACTGTTTCCTTCCCTGCTTTCTGTTCTTGTTTTTTATTCGTTAGTTTTTCTACTTTCTCTTTTTCTAATGTATCTGAACCAGAGAGCTTTTCTCGACTCTTGCTCCATATGGCTACCCGTTCTTTAACATTTATATCTTCATCAATATCATCTTTATTAGTCTTACGGCAACCACTACCTCTAGCGCTGGCTGATCTTTGAAAAGGTGGAATTTCACATGGAGATTTTACAGGACTTGTTGGGGATGAAATTTTCCTTGATGGAATTGACTTTGTTTCATCACTGCTAGAGCACCGAAGTACTGTATCCTTGTCTAGAGATTTTCTCATATTAGACTGAGGACTTGTCACTACATTATGTCTACTGCCACCACTACTACCATTGCTACCACTACTACAGCTTCTGTGGAAAGTAGGAGTTGGGCTTCCAGATGAGAAGCGAGTCCTTGTTGGACTTTTCAATTCTCCCACTCTTCCCATATCACTGAGACTTCTTCTAGCAGGCGAATTTCTTTTAAAGACAGAGCATTCTGTCTGTTCATCCTTTTTGTCTATTACTACTTGTGAATCCAAGCTGGATTTTTCCACAACACTGAGACTTCCGACTTGTCTAACTGGGCTGGTTTTACCTGTGTAAACCTCATGAAGTTGTGTTGAGGGGCTTATACTTTCTTTCCTTCTTGGACTTGTAGATCTTGCGTTTGAACTTCGAATAATTTCATCGTCACCCTCATCACAATCATCCTCTGGTCGAGATGGACTTGTGGCCTTCTGCTTAAGCCTTAAGATCATTTCATCTTTTTCTCCACGGAAGCTCTCTGATTTGTACTTTTCTCTTAGAAATGATCGCCTTTCCTTTTTGTACTGTTCTATTCTCTCTCTTTTTTGAGGGTCTGTAAGGTCGACGTTACTAAGAATGTTGGCAACTTCAATTGTAGTGGCCTCCTCTACATCTTTTGCTGCACTCTCTTGAGTAACATTACCTAATTTTGGGTCTTTGGATGTTGACCTGAAATCTGGGGAACTTCTAAATCTTTGGAAAGATGGAAGCTGAGATGATGATGATGGCGTGGCTGTACATTCAATCAGGCTTTTGGAATCATTACTTGCAGATTGGGAAGGCAGCACCAATTCAGGTGCTCCACCTTCTGTTGACTCGACCTGGGATTTAACTTCAACTAAACTGGGGTGAATTTTAGGTTCAACTGAATGTGATAGTTCAGATTTCTGACACTGGATATTAAATGGTGAATGACTAGGCTGGTAATCTGGAAGATGAGGGGGGAGATTTTCTTCAGTAGGTGTGACCTGGGCAGATCCACTACTGGGTGTGCCTGGTGTTGCAGGAGAATCTGGAGAGATGGAAACAGATGATGGTGTGGAGACAGGTGATATCAGTGGTGAGGATAAGCTGAGTTTAGGTAATTGTCGTGGTCGTGGTACAGGTGCAACAATAGATGTATGGCGAGGAGTTGTCCGAGGCCAAGGAGCAGGACTAATGATACTTGGTAAGGGTAATGCTCTATTTGGTGTTGATGTTGCAGCCGGAGGCACTGGAATATTCTCTGGAGTGGGTGGGGAAAGACTAGGTAAAACAGGTGGCATTGTACAGGGAGAAGATGAGCAATGATCATGAGTTTCATGCATGGGCTTTGGAGAGCTAGCTTCATCACTACTCACTGGAGAGGTAACATCATCTGTTGTGGACTCCGTTGGTGAGGCAAAAGCAGGGAGAACCAATACCTCAGTTGTTATGCTTACTGATGAGGGAGTGATGGGTGAGTCCAAGCATTCACTATCCTCATTTGGATGAATATAAAGCTCCACATCTACAACAGCGCCCTCCGGTTCTGGTAAAAATTCCTGGGAACAAGGCATGGATTCAGAGGTTTGGGAAATACTGGTGTTGTCCATTTGAGGCACCTGGACTGGAAGCTCTGAAGAATTATCAACTAAGTCCACTGTGTGCAAAAGTGTATCCATTTCACTGTCACCCAAAGCACCAACACCAGTCTGTTCTAAAACCTGCTTATTTTCACCATTTACCTTAAGCATATCATTCACCTCTTGGATAGATTTCCTAAGAAACCTAACTTGCTGGTATACCATTTCCCCTTCAATCTCAACATCAGTTTTTTCATCATTCACCATTTTTTCAGAAACAGCAGATGCTTGAGAACTAAATTCAATGTTTTCATATTTTGGCTGGTTTCTAAATGAATATTCTTCATATGCATCATCTGCATCAGGCACAACATGGTCTTGTTCATTACTACTTTCCTCAACGTTTTCATACACTGGTTCAGATACCTTGGCAAGAGATTCAACATTTTCATATGCACCGTCCACTATCATGCCTTCATTATCTTCTGCAACATGAACATTTTCATAACTTATATCACTTTCTGAAGCAGTGACAGTTTTATACTTCTCATCAGGCTCAACTTCTCTTACACTTCCTTTTCTCATTTTGTCTTTATTTTCAAGTTCTGTTTCATATTCAATATTCTGGTAATCAGGTCCATATTCAACATTTTCATACTCAGCACCATACTGAACATTTTCATACATAGAATTATAATTATAGTTTTCATAATCTACATCAGAGTCTGGAATCTCTGACTCTTCTAGTAAAGCCTGACCACTTGTCTGAGAAGTCTGAAAACTAGCTTGGGAAGACTGAACACTTGGGGATGAACACAATGGTGCTGGTTCATCATAGGATGATTCAATCATCTTCAAAGGCTGCCCTGTGCCACTTGCATCTACATTTTCATACATAGGACCTTCTTCAGTTGCATCATCACTACTACTCAGGTCTATTGACAGTGGGCTTGACTGTCGAGGTTCCTCAATAGCAGCTGGGTATGGCACTGGTTGTCCCATACCTACTAGGTCCTGGACAAACTGGGACTCACTAGGAGTAGAAGGTTCAGTTGTGTCACTCAGTGGATGATACTGAATCTCCAGGAATGTGGAGTCACCTTGTGGGGTCTCTGGGGATGTGAGAGCAGACCCTAGGGTTAGGAGCTCGGCTGTTGGGAGCCCTAGCAGTGAATTTGGTCGGGGTTTTGGTAAACCCTGTTGTGGCATGATGTCTTCCTGCACTGGTGTAACAGGAGTAATAGGAGTGCTGGAAATTTCCTGGTGTACCACTGAGTTCTCAGCAACTATGGCAACCGAAGGTGCTACAGGAGTTACTGAATTAGAGGAAGCAGGAAGACTGCCAAGATTATCTAAGCATACTCCTTTTCCATCTGCAGTTCCTACTCCACTGCTACTACTCCCCAGTGTGAAACTCTCATTGTCTGATACAGTTGCTTCAGCAAGAGAGGTGCTACTTACTTCTGATACACTCACTGATGGTGAAGTTCTCAAGTGTGTTATTTTATCTAACAGCTCAGGATCTATGAGAGCACAGTCCATACTTAGCCTTGAAGGGGTATCCTCAGATTCTTGACTTTCTGCCTCAACATGTATTTCTGCAGTTACCGTTTCTACACTTCCTTCAGTCTCTGGTAATACTCTACCTCCAGTTATGAAACCAGTGAATTCAGGTTTTGGTGTCTGGCCATCTAGTTTTAAGGTTTGGCTGTCTTTTCTGTCCATATCGATTGTGCGTACATGTTTAAATTTTGGAGAACTGCTTGGAGATGTTGGTCGTGGAGAAACCTCAGACCGGCGACGAGAAGTTTCTGGGCTGAGAGCATGAACAATCTTGTCCTTAAGTGTTGTGGAAGCTCTTTTCAAGCTGTTGTTCCGTGAGTCCTCACTAGAGTCACTTACACCGGGTTCACTTCTCCGCTGGGTGGGTGGTGAGGTGAACCTGTGTTTAAATTTTTCCTTCAGACTCTTTTTCTCTGGCCTGGGACTTAAATTTTCTTTACTTCTGGCACTCTCTGAACACATACTTAAGTTTTCCATATCTAAAGTAGAACTAGACATATTGTCTGGATCCTCAACAGAAGTTGACTTCAAAGTGTCCACTTCAAAGCCTTTCAAGTCTTTTTCACTGGTACTAAAATTTAAATCAAGTTCACTAATATCCAAGTATATCCTTGAATTATCTGGTGAGAAGTCAAAATCACTTTCACCTTCCTCTTTGACTGGCACTTGGGAAGTTATATTGTTTGACTGATTTTCAAGAGTGTTGAAGTATGAGTCATGTGAAACAGAGCGGTTGTGTGTGCGTGGAGAAGGGATAGGACTAGACAAGGAGCTACTTCTGCTTTCGAACTTGTCCTGTGGAGATCTCTCATGCTTCTCCCAGTCAAATATCTCTCGCTTCTCTGGTGACTCTAGGGCCTGCAAAGTAAATGAGAAAAATATCTAAAAGCATGTCAAGTAAATATATCAAAAGTCATGCTGGGAATTAAAGAAAAATGATTAAAGCTGGTAACAACCAAACTTAACTGGAATATTAGGAAAATAGTGGCTACTTTAGCAGAAAAGGATGTCTGTTTGAAAAACTAATTTCTACTAGGCAAGGACAGTAGGTTTTGGTGAAAGATTGGAGAATGTTTTAGTGAAATGATGAGCAGTTCTATTCCACTAGGACTACAACTTGGTAGAATAATGAAGCCATGTTAAGAGAAGACAACAAAAAGGAAGAAGTAGAAGAAAAGAAGGCATATCAAAGTCTATGTGAGGAGAGTGAAGGACATTTTAAGAGCAAGTGCTTTATATCTTCATTATGAATGTTGTATCTTGGGCATGAGGGGTCTTATGACATACTGAGTTAGTGTTTCTAATGTTGCAGAGGTGGTAAAGAAAGTAATAATGCAAATAAAAAACAGACAAGAAAGTATATGTAATTTCTAGAGGGCAAAGGTGAATTAACAATTAAATGAATATGGAAAGCATATGATGTGGAGAACACAGTTATGTTTATATACCTGATGACAGGACAGGAATGCTAACTGTTGCACTAATTAAACCCTTATCACCTCAGTTAGGTTTCCTTTCTAATCCTGAAAATCTAAAATTTTTCACATTACAAGAAAAAAGTATTTAATCTTACAGTTTTAAAGACATTCATATTATGAAAAAATAACTTCAGAAGTATATTTCATCTACTGCTATCACTCTGATAATGTGCAAAAGTTTTGTAGTTTTGTTAGCACAAAGTGCTAAAAATGTAAGGTCTGAGAGTCAAATGATTTGCCACTAGGCATGATTTGTTGTTCACTTTACTTACATCAAAACAATGATTACCGATTACTATTAAGCTTTACTTTATAAGAAATCTTTTCTTGTTAAATTCAATTTGACTCACTGATAGTTTTTTCACAAGAGCAAAATTATAAAAGTGTGTTAAATTACCAGCTACACCAGTCACATACACTGTTGGTCAAGTTCAGGCAGGTGCTGGCAACATTGCCTTATCTTATACTAGAAACACCTTGTCCTGCCTCATCTTTGCCACCTTTCAATATTGGAAGATAGTCGGTATCCATAAAATCACTCCATATTATCTGAAGACTGATCATCATTGACAAGTTATGATACTTTTACATACACAACATTTGACAGATATGAGGATGTTAATATCTATGATAAAACAAATGGTGTATGAAAAAAAAGCCGACTACAAAAAGAGATGAAAATATTTAGTTACTGATCTACCAAAGGCATTTTGTCAACTGTTGTCAGAATTAGAAAAAAATGTCTTAGATAACAACTAAACCTACTGCACTGAATCAATAATTATGGAATGATCTAGTTTGGGTGGAAAACTTTTCACTTTGCCACATAACTAGAGGACAAATAAGAATTATCTGTGAGGTTGAATGCTATTTTATCTACCCCATTCTTGAGAGGGAATGGATTCAAAAGATAACAGGAAGTTGAAAAAAGAGAAAGATATAATTATTTTACTTAAGTAATCTGAAGTCACTGAGCTTTTCCCTTCAGTTAGAGACATCATCATTTATAATCTTATTTCACCTAAAAGTTAAATATATGTAATCTACAATTAAATATATTCCAATGCTTTTGAAAACATTCCCACATGCAATCAGTAGCAGTCCAATTACATTTTAAGTCTGGAATAAAATCGCTGATTTACAAAAGTCCTTGAAACAAATATAATAAATGACAAAGGATGAAAAGACGAGAATCAGACAAGTATTCTAAAGAATGCTTATGTTACTGCGTAAGGACCATTTGCTATAGCTTTAGGTCTTGAAGAGAAAGCACGTGGAAAGGATGATCAGGTAAATGGAGGAATATAGTGGCTTCATGAAGTATTAAGTGAGATTCAAAACCAAATGGGACAATGAAGGCTATTTATAATACCACAGAGGTGTGACCAAGAAAGTTTGTACAGGATATTAACAAAATACCTGACGAATAAAATCATTATGAAAAGAATTTTAAAGGTAAATCTACACCATAAATCTCATTATCATCTATACCAATCAGAATATACCAACCTGTGAATTTCTGTTTGAATGTAAAGAAGCAGAGGCAGAGATGAGGGACTCAACTGACTTGACAGGTCGAAGACGCTTGGAGGAAGAAGGGGCAATATCTGTCTCAGTCACCACTGAGTCCTGTAGTGGCAACACAGATCAAGGTTAATGGAGCTAGTGCACTAAATAGACAAGACTAAGAGGAAGCCAAGCAAAGCAATTTGTTAAAAGAAAAGTACTGAGATTCTTACACAATGTACAACTACAGTACACTCACTACTCAGCAATCTGTGGTAAAAAAAAAATATAGATGGAAACTGAATGAGCTACCTTTTGAAAGAGCACCTTGTTAATCCCATATATAATATTTGTGCATACAAATTTTACTGATTTTACTAATTTTACTAAGTTTAATATATACTACTCAGCTTTCTCTAACATGCTAGCCATTAAATGCACATTTAAAAAAATACAGCATGTAGTCCTATCAGACTTATAAGCAAAGATAAAATATTAATGTATAATTTCTCTAGAAAATGATGAATTACTTAAATATTCCAATTCAATCCTAAATCTGAAACTCAGGTGATAAAATTGTAAAGTGCAATGACTATCTACCTGTATCCTCAGCCCATCATGCTCTCTTCTGACAGAAAATCTATAACTATTTAATATTTATTTATATTTATTATACTGGATCGCTGTTTCCCGCGTCAGCGAGGTAGCGCCAGGAAACAGGTGAAGAAAAACCCATCCCCCCACATACACACATATATACATACATGCACACATATGCACCGTACATATATATTTGTGGGAGCGTGTGATAGAGTGTAAGGAAGTAAATTCCAGATTGATGTGGGTAAAGCTGAAAGTGGAT
>JAYMFT010223832.1:0-11306 GCA_038088735.1 Panulirus argus | reverse complement strand
GCTGGAAATCCTCCCCTCCAGTTTCTTCTTTTCCAAAAAAGGAACAGAGAAGGGGCCAAGTGAGGATTTTCCCTCTAGGGCTCAGTCCTCTGTTCTTAACGCTACCTCGCTAACGCGGGAAAAGGCGAATACGTATGGAAAAAAAAAAAATAAAAAATATATATATATATATATGTACATATCAACATACACAAATATACATGCATATAAACATATACATATTCATACTTGCTCACCTTCATCCATTCTTGGCGCCACCCCGCCCCAAAGGAAACAAGGTTTACTGAATACGAGTGCCAATCCAGTACCCATCAGCCTCCTGATGATGTTCTCATCATGTCCAGTGACTCTCCCACACTACCCAGGCAGATCAATAATATACTGGCAATGTCCACGGCAAAGGCAGAACAAAACTCAATTAGAAACCAGCAGCCAACTCCTCCGAGATGCATGGCAACACAACATGACTCAGTGTTTACTGTATACATATATTAATGTTGGTGCTATTAGACATTCACAGTGTTTACACCTCACCATTGATAGCATGAATGAAGTGTGTATGTAATGAATGTGCAAGTCTGAGGTGTGGTTATCACAAAATATTACCAATCCAACTTGGTTGAGAAAGGCAGTGGAATTAAGGTTAAAAGGTCAGTGGATTACTACTTGGAATAACAACGTAACTAAATCAATTTGTAGTTATCAGAGGATTTATAAATAGGTATATGGTATGAAGGAATATCTTGTAAAATTAACGCGAAGTAACCTCATTTTAGCGACCAAACTACAAGTTCATAACAATAAATTACCAATAATTGTGGGTAGAGGTCAAGATGAGAGTAGGGAAGATCGTATTTGCAGTAAATATGATGCTAATGTTATGGGTGATGAATATCATGTTATTTCAGGGTGAAAATGATGATACTGTTAGGTTGTGCAACAGGTACATTCCAAACCAGTGCAAATCTAGGCCAACTCACTTCATATATATTTTGCTAATGTATACTTTTAATGTAAGTGTTCTTTACAAGCTATCACTCTTTCACAGAGCAGTGTTAAGTACATCTAGATGAATTATTGTAATGACTAGAAAGAGTACCTGTTTCTGACAAGTCATATCATTTAGTTTTTCAAATGTAAATTGTAAATTACATTCTAAGATCGTTGCTAATGTTATCAAGGAGCTGTGCTCCAAACTTTTAGTAAAAGTCTGAGAAAATAAACTATTCTATTCTATTCTATCAGGTTGCCGCTTCCTGCAACACCTCATCAGTGCCTCACCTAATCCAGATCAAGAACCTATGGATTAGAAACATGGACCTTGAACACTTTTGGAAACTTGCCAGTTCCATGCCCAGACATCAAAGCCATAGGGGAGATGACAGTATTAAAATGTTAGGGGTGATATCTCCTTTGAAAATGTATGGGGGAGGTGGACAAGGATTTTTATGGACACTGTATGCACAGGAACGATAGAACACTAAGCAGGGAGATGCAATATTTTCAAGGAAATTAAAAAATAAAGGTATTATACTTCAGTCAGTGCTACTTATATGTCAGTATTAAACTGGCACTTGCAGATGGCAGCTGAATCATTTGTGTTGAGAGAGATGGGGCAAATTATGCATTTAGAGCATGAAGAGTCAGAGATGAAAGACAGATCTAGGGAGAGTTTTTGGAGTGGATGTGATGGTCTATGTTTGGAGTAAATTCATAAATATTTCCAGATGAGGCTAATTTTGGAAGAAACATTCAAGATGAATTAGTTTCATCATTATTTAGATTCATGACAGCTAATGAAACAAACAATATATATATCAGTATATTTTACAAAAAACTACCCCAAAGTTCCTAAACTTTGAAATTACTTTGATAAACTATTGTTGTGGCTCAGCTGTTGTCTCTGCTTTTAGGAACACAAGACAAACGAACTTGCCAAGACACAATTATTATGAACTTTAACAAACAAACTCATAACTGACACAGGATCATTTATAAAGTAATAACTACTAACACAATGTCACAGTGATGGTGAATATCTTTCAAACAAGATGACTGGTGGTCTTTAATGTGCAGATATATCTAAAAAGTATAATCGGCATGCAACTTCATCTTTTCTCATGCAGAAGAACTATGCTACATAACATGCTACTGAGCTAGAATGCCTTTATTTTTTTTTGCTTATGATGTGCAGTATGCCAATTTTACACATTATCATAATCAAATACTTGACGCTGTAAAACTGAAACATACATAAATCATTAGTTCAAAAGTCATACACTTTGCATTTTGGACAGTAATGTAACTAACAGTTAAAAGCTGCAATTTCTCAACACTGCTGATTAAATTCATGCTTCATGTCTTACACTGATACACCCATCATCATAAGGAATTTCATTAATGTTTATATAAACATACAGCCATGGTCATGTGAACCTTCACATATGATTAATCATTTTGCTAAAATTAAAAACAAGCCTCTCATGTTTTAAAAATTATTTACCTTCATAGACAATCCTGTTATGTAGTATCAATAAATTTTGGATATTTCAAGGCACTTAAGATTATGAAAATCTTGTGATAACTGGTACTTCTATGTTAACACTTCGATGTCTTTGTGATGGAAATCTTCTATCAGCCAGTATAAATATTTTGATGCTGATGCTCAGTTCACTGAATCCAATGTACCTTTGTAAAAATTATATACTAAAAAAAAAAATCTCGTCTTTTTCACCTTAAAAAGGACTGCAATGTTTCTGTACAAAATTACAAAACCTTAAAAATCTACATAATGATTACTGTTGTTTATGCAAGTGAGATCACTTAATAGCTTGATTTGCATACATATACATGGTTTGTGTTTCTCTATTTTATCCCAGTTATGAGACAAGGAACAAATGTGTGCATTGATTTCCCTGCAGTGCTCTAATGTTTAAAATGTGACAATAAAGCAAGAGAAAGTTCTTTTGGGTAAGTTTCTGTAGTTGTATAGATGTATGAAGGATATTACATGAAAATTTAATATCAGAAAAATTAGGCCTGCAAGAAGTGTGTGGGAAGTATCATACAAAGGAAGCCTTTAATGCATGTAGAAGGCAAGGGTAAAGGAGAGTGCAAAAGAAATGTGAAAGTATGCTGCAATCTCCTCCCTACCCTCCTAATGAAATTTGTATTACCTCCTGTGACTCGAAAAAAAAAAAAAAAAAAAATCTTTTTCAATGAGAAATATTTTAGTCTATTCACATTAGCACTAAAAATTTGTTTAATGATGAAGCATATTTTCTTTAATGTAACAGTGGCCTTATGGTAATATGCTCATTTTGGCACATCATGAATCCTGTCAAAGTATAATGAGCACGTCTTCCAAGGTATCTTGCATAATTCAAAAGCCAATTGTCATTTTATTTTTCCACAGTTCAAACCTTTTTAGAAGAGCAATGAAGTGAAGATCAGAGGCATAAGCACTGAGGAAAGTAACTGCAGAGAACCATGACAGGAATTTTTTTTCCTATCAGCTCCTAAATATTTTTCAAAGTGTCAGTTATCTGCTAAGGTATGTTCCATGACAATATAAAAGGCAAACTACTTTATGTTCATGGGATACCGGATTTCATTTTTTACAAATTATCAGGAAAAGAATTTTTCTTGGGATGTCACCTAAGACTATCCAAATTTTTGTTCTAGCCTATTTGTTCTGTATTTTGTCTATCAGAATACCTAGAGTTGCCTTGAAAGGAACTGTAGCTTTCTAAGTTAAGTCATAACAATGTACATAAAGCAGTCAAGATTATATACAATTGAGCAGTTGGTTGATAAATAACATGAGGCATTATCTCAACATACACTATACAACTTTTTACTTTAAAAGTAATAATGAAACCTTCCATTGTAATCACCTGTAAACTTGTACAAATATGAGAAGTTCTTTGGTTTAACATGCTTCAATCTATACAGAGACTTTTTCATGGTTCAACATCAACATGACTGACAGCTTCAGTCAACCTGCATTAAGGTCATTTTCCATGAGTCAATGAAACCAAAGTACTGGACGAATCATGGAATGAGTTAAACTAAACATGTCACACATTTTTCGATTTAAATCATTTTCGGAGGATCTTCAAGCTGTCCTGATGGATGACATCTGGAAGGATGAAACATTTACAAGAACAGTTTCTTTGATGTTGTGCACAATCTCTTCTGAACTCCACTGAGGACTGTACTTCTGGTCAGTTATATCCTTGGAGTATGGTTCTCTGGGACTGTTGTGATACAGTGACTGGAGGACTATCTTTGGTGGCTGCTGCTTTTATGGAAGACAATATACATTAATTTAAGTAGGAAATATAGGGAGAAAGGCAGGTGTTACAGAAAGAGGAGGAAAGGGAGGGAGGAGGTAAGGCGATAGGAAAGAAATATGGTGTTGAAAAGGTGAGGTAAGAAGAAAAGCTGGAATGGAGATGAAAATGGAAACGACAAAGCGATGAGAGAGAAGAATGGACAGAAGAGAGAGGAAGGGAGGAGTAGGATATGAGGTAGAGAAGGGTGAGAGAGGAAACATATATATTTTCATCATATACTACAATATTAATTTCATTAAGCATGGACCTGTTGTACATGCATTATTCGAAGAAAGCATCTCCCATGTACTACAGGGGAAAGCTGCATTTACAAACCTCCAGAACAATCTAATTTTAACCTATTTCCAGTCTCCAAGCATGAGCATACAAGGTAAATACTCCAACTTTTATTTCACTTCCTCATGTTCATACTTTTCAATCATCACTATCTGATTTCAAAACTACACCACCTCTCTAAAAAATCCAAAATGCAATTTCCCTTTTCTGTCATCCTCATATTACAAATCTGTATTTTGTTGGCACAAAACTACATTCTTATCTTCAACATTCCCCCTAAACACAACAGTATGCTGAGCTTATCCAATTATATTCAGTCTACTAATTCACAACAGCATTTTCTCTATTACTGCCTGGAGTCTGTCTATTTTACCTTCATTTCATCCAAGCTGGAAGACCTCACTTCAAGTATATAATAAAGGTGACCTTCATAGAAAAATGAATATAGGATAAATATTAAATGTATAAAAGAGTAGGCCCTCATGAAAAGACAAGGTATAATACCGACTGTCTAAAATATCACCAAAGATATGTTTACAAAAATTAGAGTTATGCTGCATCAACCCACTTATTAGTACACTCTGTAATGAATTACTAAGTAAACCTGTTCCCGATTCTGATAGTAATTATTAAATCACAATATTTCTATCTATCCCATTTTGACAATTTGATTTTTGTTGTAGTAAATAAAAAAATCAATTACATACCTGAGGAAAGTGGGAGCTAAGAGTAATGAGTGTTAAAAAATGGAAGTCCTTTACTTCAAACATCAAAACAACCTTGCAGAAGCGCTCAGCATCATACTCCACCACAGCACGTCCAAACTGACATAAAACCTGAAAAAAGGAAATTAGAGCCGTATTACTTTGCAGACCGACACCTTCTAAGGAATGTTAGAGCAACTGCAATGACATAACAGCATAAAATGACTTTTCATGCATACTAATCTAAAGAAGCTCTGACCAATGGACAGACACGCACACACATGCTATACTTGTCTCACAATACCGTAAATACTTTATATGAATATGGAACACTCACTTACCAAGTTGTGGACACCAAACGTCATGTCTCTCTATGGAAGACTGAATATCAAAATGAAATGGAAGGACAGCCATCCGTCCATTTCATTTTGGTAATCAATCTGCCTTGGACAAACTCTGCATATGGCTTTCACAACTTGGGGAGTGAGAATTCCATACAGTATTTTCAATATTATAAGACAAGCACAGCACTTCTGTGTGTATTTTCTAGTGTTCTAATATCTGGTAATCTATATGTGAAATTTTTGTACTTAATGAGTCTCAAAATCACTAAATATCCCCTAAAATTACTGACCAGGAAAAATATGTCCCCTTAAATACATAGATTTCTATGGGATAATATGCCTCACTCAACAAAGCTTCACCTAACAAAAGAATTACCATAACCTCTTTCTAAATCAAGGATTAGGTGCATCAACTATGCCCTAATTGAATATGAAAAGGATAATAATCCATGGCAGTGTGGAGAAGCATGAGAGCAAAGGAATTCTGTCTGTGCTGTCAACCTGCAGGTCAATGATGTCATTTTAGAATGGAGGTTGTTGAATGACCGCAGCAGCAGAGGAGGGGAGGGGGGGAATCTAAGACTTATACTGTAGGCTGCAACCACTGTACAGGCAATCAGCAAGGAATGAAAGGCAAAAACCTCACCAGATGATTGGGGATTGGATGTTTCTAACTCCTAAGGATTTTAGAGAATCTCCCAAAGCTCATGGGACAAACCAACACTGGAGAAACAATTCTTCTCTCTAGATTCAGGTACTGGGAAACAAATACTTCTGGCAAGCTTTTACAATCATAGCAGATTCTTTGTCTGATATATATAGTTCCTCTTCGTAAAATATGCATATCATTTCCTTTGTTGATAATTTCAGTAACCTTTCTATAGCACACCAAAATAGTCCTGTAGATCTTACATACAAACAGGTTTTCACTCCTTTCCAATAACTTTATACAGGGGTCCTCACAGAATGATGGTGTTACATTCCTGGAGATCTGTCATTCTAGCAGAATGTCGTTATATGAATAAATGAATTCCAGTTGTAAGGGGGTTCACATTCCTAACTAAAAATATCCCCAATCTAACTCTCATGTACAGTGTAAACTTGACACAGCTTACCGTCAATATACCACACTCTATCATGTTGTAAATCAGACTCTCATGTTTAACAACTGCTGCCATTTCACTTGTAAATCACATAATATTTAATGATTCTTACTGAGAATACTGGTAATGAGGTTGGTGTTGGTGGGGAGAATGGTATGTAGCCTTCTAAAGTAACTTTAACCACTTCAATATATGATATTTATAAAAGTTGGTGTATTTGGACATTATATTTAAGTTCAAATATTTTCAAGTCGGGTAGATCTCACGTACATGGCTCATTAAGAACATGAAAACCTATAAGAGGAGAGGCTAGAAATAGCATCATTCCTGGGAGTAAGGTAACTGATATGTAATGGAAGCTCTAACTTTGTCAAGCCTTAGAAGGTCACTTACTTAATAGTTAGAAAGTCACTATAATTTCACTGCTGGACTTCTTAAAATAATGGGATGTCTAACAGTCCATCCTGGCAAATCCAAGGCTACAGCACCTCCAGCACATAAGTTTAAGTAAAGATGCTAAAAAGCATACATAGTACTGCTTTTTCTAATCCCACTTCCCTCTTTCATGCTTCCATGAGTAACTGGACCAAAACATTTTCAGTCTGGCTATACCATATTACCTGGCTAAATTTGTGTCACTGACTTGACACAGAAATAGTGATGCTGTCTTTCCATTTTGTGGTTACATAAAAACACAATAGACAGAGTCCCCTGCATATACGAGATGAATACTCTATACAAAATGAATTTCAAACATGGCTCTGCATTAATCTACAAAAAACCATTAAACTTTAATTTACCTCTGCAATAACCTGCTTTCTTGTTTCAAAACACATCACTGCTTTTCGCACTTTCTCTTCCAACAGTTCCAAAACTCTTTCAACATAGTCAATCAAGCAAGTACCAGGAGGAACTGCAGGAAGTGCTAGAGTACTGGCACCTCCTATGAGTGACTCAACTCGTGGTGACAGATGCAATCTAGGAACAAACACTCCCTCATTCTGCAAAAGAGGGAAGGAAAAAGCTGAATTCATCAAAATCCTCTAAACACAGTCTACATCTCCCGTAGCCCCTATAATCTTCAATATCAGTAAAGGAGTGGAGTGTGTTTGTTACAAACACTTCAAAATGTACTAATCTCACTGCCAAAAAATTGTCTTGGAAGAGAATGCATTCATCCAAACAATGAAAGTACTTTCAATATCTTCTTGAACAAAAAAAAATTGTTGTGATGATCTCTACCATAGTTAACACAATAGAAATAACAAAAACTAATATCTGTGCCACTACTCTGATATGCCAAAGACGTGTCACCAGAGAGTACCTACCTACCTACAAGTATCTACACTGATATTTTACCAAAATGACAGAGCTTATGCATGGTGCTCGACAAACGCCTTGCTTGATGTATAATACTGCTCTTCTCGGCTGCCACCTGCATTACATACATATCTATTCTTGGTTCATCTAGGACAGATTTAAGTCATGTATCAATACTTCAATGTTTCCATATTTGTTCCACACGTTTCTTGTTTCTCCAGGCAGTATACAGAATAGTTGTCTTAGCTTCCTGGCTACATTGTTTTACTATTTTCTGCATATTCCATGGTATTCTTCTAGATTTCATAATTCTATATCTTCCTTGTTGAGATGATTTAAGTTTCAATACATTTTCTTTCAATCCATTACCTTGCAGAGACTGTCATCTATCTTTTTCTTCTTTTAAGGTCAAATAACTCTATCACTTTGTTGCCTTGCAGAGATTATCACATATCTTTCTCTTCTTTTATGGTTGGATAACTCTACTCCTTTCAGCCCTTCTTGGTAGTATATGTGTTCTATTCTCTTGATTTTGCTTGTGAAGTGATATAGCTTCCCAAAAACATCCTACAAGTCCTTATACAAAAGAAAAAACCAAAGAGGATCATAACCTTTGAAATAAAGATACTATAACACTTCCAGTGCTACTGTCCTTAACAGAGGCCAGCATTATTACGGTGCAGCTGTTCCTAACTTACTCAGTGCACTTTCCTGTTACAAGATGAACTGTGTGTGCACAGCACACTCTGTTGGCTGGCAAACCAAACAAAGAATGTGTTACCAGAGCTGCCTGGAGGCCTTAGTAACTTTAGTGTAGCCAAGGAGGGTGGTTGCACACCTTCTACAGACTTGCCACATCTGTAGCACCCACATACATCGGAATAGCTGATCTGGAAAATAATGTTTTTCTTAAACTACCGACATCTAACTTTTAATTCGTAAAAAAATAATGGTTTTGATAGTCTTCTGTCCATATGTTCATATACATAAAATATGGTTTAAATTTTTGGCCTTCTTAGGATTGGCAAATCTAGCAAATATTGTCTTTTCCCAGTACTAGGTATGGCTAAGACTAAATTTTTAAGGAAAAAATTGTCTTTTATCTGTCAGTTTACTTATTGTTTCATGTTTGTGAGAGAGCACCTTTTCATTAAAAAATATTTGTTTTTGCACACTGGAAGAGGCAAAAGAGAAAATCAATATATGCACCAAAAAAGTTAAAACACTACTAAAAGGTGATAAAGCCTCTGTGTTTGTCTGCGAGTGTAACATCCTCAGGCACAGCATACAGTGAACTTAACACTTTTTCAGTCTCTTCTCAAACCCTGAGTAGTCTTAGCAACTCCAGCACACTTGTAACTGCACATGCTTGCTTAGTGACTCCAGCCACCTGCAGCAGTACCCGTCAGCCCACCTGATCGGCCCTCTTCTCCACTTAGCAGGACCCTTCCACACCTGATGACAAACCCCACTCTTTCCTCATGCAACACTGCAGTTCTCTACACATACTTTATTCAGCCTCTTGGCATGCACAAAACACGATGTACTGATCAGTACAATAATCTTATTCACATTATTTAATCTCTAACATTTACAGTACAGTAAGTTATCAAATTGCTAACAGTGTATTCATGAAAATTTAATACATCTGTACTGTACAGTGCAGAATCTTTGACATAAGCTGATATTGGTACACCATTCCATTACTCTGTAAATTTATCTTCACTTTTCCCAAATTGCCTTTCTTGGAATTCAACTTATGACACAAATGTGGGATAACTCATGACTATGACCAATGATTCCCAGATCTAAAATTCTAATCATGTGTAGAGCTTTGTATGAAGTACCTGTGGTACAAACACGACCTATATCCAAGCATCCAGTCATGAGATAATGGTATATCATGTATACATGAACAAAGTAGTTTTTTAGCAAAAGACCTTGTGAACATGGACTTTAACCTCAACCTCAAAAATGTAACAAACAAATGTACAACGTCTATGTAGGATCTGTGATATATATATCTGAACTGTCTAGTTACTTTATCATGAGGCATCCTGTACACAAGATCACAATGTACAGAATCATGGATGCATGGAATCAAAAACTGACAGGAGCATATGCCCATAAGCTTTTCAACATGGGGAATAATAAACTTATCACGTGTATGAAGCAAAAAATGGTAGTCATAACTTTCATATGCATTTTTTCATCACCTTCCAAAATCATTCAGTTACACTTACTCCCTGAAAGGTTACTTGAAGAAGACTGGTAGCTGAGCCTGGGTTAGCATCAATCAGGACTGGTGGAACATCCTGAAGACTCAAAGGCAAGCGAACCAATAGAGATGATGCCCGATGACCTGGACTGTTCACTGATATCTGGAAATGATACTCTTTGTGAAACAAATCTATAATGTCACAAAATATTAAAGGCATTATCAGACTCTGCCTACATATGGTTAAGCTGCAAATGAAAAGGCACCTTTGGTGAGGCTGTACCATCGAGTCACTGCATGAAAAGGAGTACAATTTCATCAAAGAACTTTGCACTCCAAAGGAGTCTATCATTTCCCAGCTACTGGTTGCAGTAGTTACAAGAGCCCCGTAAAAGAGGTCCTGCAGGTATTTGCTTTTTCATACAGTACATATTTGGTATTTATCTATTAATAATTATCCCAGGACCAGTGTCTATGAGAGTTCTGAAGTTACCCAAGACCTTTTCCTTAAAGGCTCCTGCAGCCCTTGCCACAAATGACTTTTCACTCATAGTTTATCCTCATGCAGGCAGAGCCCAGTAATGCCCATGTTTGCTGTTTCTTACATTAGCAAGGTAGCCACAGCAGCTGGAAAAGAATGGTCTCATTCACATACATCCATTCTCTAACTGTCCTCCAAAATGCATCGAATAATGGAGTACACAATCCACAGATAAGCCTAGAGACCCTTCCATAGTTTTCTCTAACCACATCAGTGTCTCAATACATCATTATGACCACTTCATCTCCCGCCCCTACAAGTATCGCCGCCGTGGTTTCAAAGTGCTTAAACACAATGTTGTGTCTGCTCGTCTCAGGTTAGGGTACAGGCCAGTGTGGCAGGTGGCGGAAGTAAATGACGTTCCACAGTATTCCTCGTGTAAACTGTGTAACGCCCCAAATGCTAACAATCTGAAACACTATTGTCTTGACTGTCGAACCGT
>JAYMFT010223821.1:0-11307 GCA_038088735.1 Panulirus argus | reverse complement strand
ACATATATATATATATATATATATATATATATATATATATATATATATATATATATATATATATATATAGGGAAGTGAAAGGTTGTATGGAGATGGAAAGACGAAAGAAAGAATGCCAAAGATTAGCTGTTGTAGGGAGTATGACGGTTTATAACGGTCAATCCTCGTGTAGTTTGTCTTCACACGGAAATTATGGGAAGCAGCAGCAGCAGCTAGTTGTGAGCCGTAAGGTCCACGGCTTTGTGGCGGGGGAGCACACGCAGACAGCTCGAGAGAAAACTGTCCGAAATAATAACTGTAGAATAGAGAAAGACTATTAACCTAATGGCGAAGACAGTGATAACTAAAGAGAGGCGATGCAAAAGCTTTAACGACGTATGATTGGAACTCCCAGTCTTTGTAAAGAAAAAAAGTTATCTTAAATCTTAACAATGCAAAGAATTGAAGAAATATTTAAACGTTATAAAATATCCAGCCGGTAACATTACATTACGGGAACAAGTCATTCGGTTGCTGACAACGCTGCGCGTTTTCCATCACCTTGGTAACGCTACAGCCGTTAGCATATTTAGTAAGACTGCACAGCATGTCCCCGGACGTTGGCATCACTGCAGCATTATGGAATGTTTACATATGCTGGTAACACTGCATCAAACAGGCAGGATAGCAATAACACGAAATGGCAGAAAGACTGACAACGCTGCAATGATTCGTGCGAAAGCTCGTGGCACGGGGTTGGTAACACTGCGTCGGTCAGTCAGGGTGAAAAAAAAAATCAACGAGTTGGTAACGAGGCTGAACTAACGACGCCGGGATATAAGGAGGATTAACGAGACTCAGTTCAACGATCGGAAGTATTAACAAAGGGATTAATGAAAATAATCTCATTATAAACCAGAGGAGAGGATTTATTCACATGGTATGTAAGGCAGGCTGGGCTGCCTTAGCTGTGTGATGAATAACGGGCTATCAATGTGAGGAAGGCAGGAGTATCCTGCGAGGAAGGCTGGACTATCATGTGAGTAAGTCTGGACTCAAGACTATCATGTGAGGAAGGTTGGACCATCATGTGAGGAAAGCCGGTCTATCACGTGAGGAAAGCCGGACTATCATGTAAGGAAGGCTGGACTATCATGTGAGGAAAGCTGGACTATCATGTGAGGAAAGCCGGACTATCATGTGAGGAAGGCCAGACTATCATACGAGGAGAGCTGGACTATCATATGAGGAAAGCCGGACTATCACTTGAGGAAAGCTGGACTATCATGTGAGGAAAGCCGGGCTAGCACGTGAGGAAAGCCGGACTATCATGTGAGGAAAGCCGGGCTATCACGTGAGGAAAGCCGGACTATCATGTGAGGAAGGCTGGACTATCATGTGAGGAAGGCTGGACTATCATGTGAGGAAAGCCGGACTATCATGTGAGGAAGGCTGGACTATCATGTGAGGAAAGTCGGGCTATCACGTGAGGAAAGCCGGACTATCATGTGAGAAAAGCCGGGCTATCACGTGAGGAAAGCCGGACTATCATGTGAGGAAGGCTGGACTATCATGTGAGGAAAGCCGGACTATCATGTGAAGAAGGTTCAACTGTCTGGCGAATACCAGCAACCTGTCTGACCCTCGCCTCCACCAGTCTCAGTAATTACACACACACACACAAAAAAAAACTACATTTTGATAGTTGTAGGATGCTTCCACGGATAATATTTAATACTTTAATTCTCTTCGCCAGATATTTTAAAGTCATTTTTCATATCATCAATATTAATTACAGTCAGGAAGCAGTTTTACTTGGATACTGTTGGTGGCCGCTTATCCCGGCAGAATTCTCTCTCTCGCCTTACCAGGCATGATTTATGAAATGCCGCTCATAATGGCGAGCTGGTTTGCCTTTCATTCACTGTTTAATTATAACCCGATCGTGATATCATTTCATTTATCTAAATTAAATCGTTGGCATGTGTCTGTTTACTGTTAGTCATCACCGTTCCCCCTTGCATACAACCTTTCAGCTGCAAGTCATGTTGCAGTTATTATTTATTATTAATGTACCAGAATGTCGGACAACGCACACACGCGGGCACTTACACATATTTCCACCATAACGACTCTCGACTAACGCCCATCGCCGTCGCGCCGTTTAAATAACACCCAAAAAAGGGATCTTAAGGGAACTTTCCTCATCGTTTGGACGCGAGTTCAAAACATGGCGGCCTTCGGCTCGCCAGCATAAACAAACCCCTGGATGTGACAAGGCGGAGGAGGAGGAGGCCAGGGAGCTGCCAGGGGCCCGGGAGACGGCCGGGGTAACACCTGTCCGGCTGTGGGCGAGAGTTCGGCAGCTCCCTCACTAAACAATAGTAATTATAGTTTAATTACGCCAAGACCCCGTTATTGCCACCTTCGCTTAGTAAATGGCGCGCCAACTGACAAGGAAGCGATGGGCCTTCTTAAGATAATATCATCTCGATCGTCATGGCCGATCAGAGGAGGAGGAGGAGAGACGAGGAGCGGGAAGGCAGGGGTTGGGGCTCGGGATAATAAACGTTTAATTAGGGAGGTCCGTGAGAACCAAACAGCCAGCGGGGAGGTGAAAGCAACAGCCGGGCAGACTTACCACGACGGCGTCTCCTCCCCACGGACACCCTGCATCTCCCTCTCTCTCTCTCGCTCAGGCTCCTTGATACAAAATCATCTGGAGATTAAAATGAACAACAGGCTTGGTAATGGAGCCTTCAGTGGCCTCACCAGCGTATGAAATTAATAATGCATGGCATTTAAACTGTATGCCAGCCGTCCTGGGCTGATTACCAGTGCATAGCATTAAAGAGTGTGTGCACTCATACTGCCCGACATTAACTGTGCATATTAGTAATGCTGTATCATCTTAATGGCGCGAGTGTTATTAATGGTATACAGCATTAATGGTCTGTGACTATACTGGTCTGTCGCATGTGAGGTGCACAGGGTTAATGGCGCATGACATCACAATACCATGAAGTTAATGATAAATGGCATTAATGGCGTAGAGAATACTGATAACAATAGTGCAGGCGGGTCAGCCTCCGCTGTACTGGCCGGGTCTGCGGTGTGGGTAACGTGTCTTGGCTTAATGACCTTCCCATTACCCCCGCCATCCCTCACTAGGGGAGTTACCCCCCACCATCCCTCACTAGGGGAGTTGCCCTCGCCATCCCTCACTAGGGGAGTTACCCTTACCATCCCTTACTAGGGTAGTTACTCCCCGCCATCCCTCACTAGGGGAGTTGCCCTCGCCATCCCTCACTCGGGGAGTTCCCCTTACCATCCCTTACTAGGGGAGTTACTCCCCGCCATCCCTCACTAGGGGAGTTACCCCCGCCGTCCCTCACTAGGGTAGTTACCCCCACCACCCCTTACTAAGGGAGTTGCCCCCGCCATCCCTCATTAAGGGGAGTTACCCTCGCCATCCCTCACAACGGGGAGTTACCCCCGCCATCCCTCAAAAGAGGAATTACCCCACCATCCCTAAATAGGGGAGTTACACCCGCCATCTCTCACTAGGGGAGTTATCCCACCATCCCTCAATCGGGGAGTTACCCAATCATCCTCATACAGGTGAGTTACGCCTTTCCTTCATCTGTCAGCATTCTCTCTCTCTCTCTCTCTCTCAATCCTGGTTTTACAACATATAATGGAACCAAGTTTTGTAAATATGAAATAATAATAATGACCATAACAAGGTGACTAATAATAATAATAATAATAATAATAATAATAATAATAATAAAGTTCCACTGTTAAAATGGTCTCGCTTCCATGGGGGGAGAGTAGCTATTCATCCCCACCTTTGAGAGGTAATATATTTCCCACCACTGGCCGAATATCCCAATTCTCCCAACTGGTAAATTTCTAGTCGGCCTCCTCTCCAGTGACTCCCACTAACAAAATTCATCTTATATGACGTACCGTTTTTCAACGTTAACCATCCACTTGCAAAATTCCCCTTACCACTTTCAAAATCCTCTTTTCCTGTATCAAGAGGATCTCTCTCCACTGGGAAAACCTCCCTTCCCCTTTCCACTCGTAAAACTCGACTATACATTGGCAAACCAGTAGATTTCCCATACCACTCGCAAAAACACCCCCCCCCCTCCACCTTCCACTGGGGAAAATTCCCCACTTCCACACGCGCAATTGCCTCCCACACTGGTTAAATCAGGGTGGCGCAGCAGGCCCTGCAGAGGGAGCCCCACTGTAGAGAGAGAGAGAGAGAGAGAGAGAGAGAGAGAAAGACCCGTAGAGTGGAGGGTTACAGTCCGGGAGGGAGCAGGTCCAGGCTGGGAGGGAAGGAATGGAGGGAGTCGGTCTACGGTCAGAGGAAGGGAAGGGAGGGAGTGAGTGAGGGAGGGAGGGAGGGAGTCGGTCCAATTTCAGGGAAGGGAGGGAATCGGCCCAGGGCCAAGGGGAGGGAAGGAAGGGAGTCTGTCCAGGTTCAGGGGAGGGGAGGGGAAGGGAAGGGAAGGGAAGGGAAGGGAGGGAGTCGGTATTGTGTGAGACACCAACGCTCCCCCTCCCCCGGCCACCCCATTCCTCCTCCTCCTCCCTTACGTCTCATGCTCCTCCCCCTGTGTCTGCCGCCCTGAACCCCTACCCCTAGGTCTACCACCCCCTCCCCCTGTGTCTGCCTACCTAACCCCCTCACCCTAAGTCTACCCCCTATCCCCCTCCCCCTATGTCTGCCGCCCTAACCCCCTTCCCCTTACGTCTGCCACCACTCCCCCTACCCTGCCGCCCCCTAACCTTGCTTATCCTATTCTCACTCATCAGTACTCTCTTCCCTCCTCCCTTGCCATCTCCTCTCCCTCCACCCACTCCCTTTTTACCTTCTCTCTCCCCCTTGCTACTCCTTAAAATGCCGGAGTCTGACTTCATGTGTACACTCGTTCAGGATTTAGTCACCAAACGTCATCACAGACGAAAGACAGCTAAATGGAATACAGAGAAGAGCAACTAAACTCATTTCACCACCCACAAATGAAGTCGAAGATCTAAGAACATTTTCTCCATAACATCAGAGACTCTGAGTAGATCCAAATGAAGCTTTCAAAATACTAAATGATTCTGAAACATAAATTCATGACAGTTTCTTCACGTCAAAGATACAACGAACAGATAAGACTGTAGGAAAAAAAGTAAAGACGGAGTGTAACCGTGGGCAATAGTATTACACTGCAAAAAAACACCACTAGATCCCGTCATGGTGAAGACTATTTACACCTCAAAATCAAAGCTGGACAAAGACTTTAATGACATCATTTCCAAGAAAACGAAACTGTTCAAGAAACAAAACCAGAAAAGCACACAATTCAACTCTTTTGTTTTCCAAGTCTGAATCTCCACACGGAGTATTTTCTTCTTCCTATAAACTTTCCAAGTCGGTATACTCCTTCCATACAAAATGGTGCTACTGCAAGGTTATTTCCCTAACGACTGTTGTGCCGTAGGGAGAGGTGTATGGGAGGAGGTAGATCTGTGTTGTATAACCCTCTCTCTCCATTTCTACAGGCTAGGGAACTTAAAGACACTATTAATGTCTCCAGCAGATAAAATCGTCACTTACTAAGTCGTACCAACTGTAATCCGTCCTTCCCGTGCACCTCCTCGCTACACCTTTTCTCCGCGGGCTTGTGGTGATGATGTGGGGAAGGAGAGTAAGAACAGTCAGACGGGTCAAGAAACAGAAGATGGCTTTAGGGCGTAAGAGAGATGCCCGGTGTCTGTGTACTGAAATGTGTGAGTGGTTGGCTGATGATGTAGTTCTGGTGCCTTATCTATTTACCCCCCGGGAGACTAGGAAGGGGGGAGGAGGGGAGGGGGGCTCTCCCTCCCTTGGCCACTCCCTCCCTCCCTCCCCTCCCCTGCCACTCCCTCTCCTGCCAGGCCGCGCCCTACCTACCCACTTCAGGGTCAACATCTGTAATCAAAGACTAGAAACAACGAGCTTGTTCCAGGGCCGGGGGGGGGGTGAGGAGGGAGGGGAGGGGAGAGGACGACGGGGAGCGTGGGAGGGGGAAGGGGGTGGTGGGTGTAAGTAGGGGGAGGGGGGGGACATGGCGTGGTTGTCTACTGCCAAACACTACCTAGGAGGAGGAGGAGGAGGAGGAGGTCCCCCCTCCTCCTGGCCAACTGGCAACTACCCGGATCGAGTCGCCCGTCAAAGGGCTTGCCAGACTGTGTGCACTGACGACATAATGAACGGGACGTTAACTGTATACATACATACATATATATATATATATACACTTGTCAGCGACCGCTTCCCCCGGCGACCGACAGAGTCCCTCACACTTCGCACCAGCCCTCACCCACATTGCCTTGACTCGGGCACCACCCATCCCCACTTCCCCCCGTCAGGGATGCTAAGTGTGTTTCATAACCACTAAACTTGAATCCAGATTCCAATCGTGTGCGGTAATCCGTCTCCACGGACAGATTCCCCATATACCCTCCTCTCCTAATGCAGATCCCTACAGATTGAACGCTGAAACCCAATTTAGCCAACCGGTTCACGGAACCGGATTCAGGCATGTAACGGGGTCTGTGATCAACCATACAAACAACTACTTGAGCCAACCATCCACCCTGATTCATGCCCGAACTACTGGTCCTAACAGCTTGCCCTTATGGTGAACTATGGGCCCTTACAGCTTGCCCTTATGGTGAACTACTGGCCCGAAGAGCTTGCCCTTATGGTGAACTACTGGTCCTAACAGCTTGCCCGTATGGTGAACTATGGGCTCTTACAGCTTGCCCTTATGGTGAACTATGGGCCCTTACAGCTTGCCCTTATGGTGAACTATGGGCCCTAAGAGCTTGTCCTTATGGTGAACTACGAGCCCTAAGAGCTTGCCCTTATGGTGAACTACTAGTCCTAACAGCTTGCCCTTATGCTGAGCTACGACTCCTAACAACTAGAACTACTAGCCTAATCGTCAGCCCTAATGGGCAAGCTATTAGACAACTAGCATGCCCTCATATCCGGAGTACTTTCCTGGCGTCTTGCCCTTAATGTCTTCAGAAATCAGATTAATGGTCTGGTCTGGAACAAGCGCGGTCTGTAGAGGCTGTAGTCTGATGCAAGTACGGTGCTTAAATGTTCCTACCGCACACAGGTACCTCACTCGACCGAATTCGAGGCGACCTAATTCTACTAGACCCGACCAAGTCCGATCTGCCCCTCAACACGAACCGACCAAATCCGATCCGTCCCGACCCCGTGCCACAACAAGGCGAGCAAGTCGACTCCCTTTCATATTTTCGTACCTTTACCTTTCTACCCTCCTGCCACGGGAGCGCCTTCTACAGACCTGCCGCAGCGCTCAGGCAGCTTGCCAAGTCCATCGGGCGGGACCACAGTCCATAAAGTGTAGAGGTGGGGGGGGGGGGGAGTGCGGCGGAAATGAGCCGTAATCGTTCAGTCCGTTCACTGTGGTAGTTGCATCGTGGGCAGGTCAACAGACAGGTCAAATCATTCCTTGGTATCTTATACATGTGTAGAGCGCCGATAAAGAAAACGTAACTCGTATATGTCTGGGGAGTGTAGTTTCAGGAATGAGTTAGGAAGGCATACTGTTAAGCGGTTGTCGGGTTATCTCGGTGAGTGTGTGTTTCGTCAGTGCTGTGTGTGTGTGTGTGTGTGTGTGTGTGTGTGTGTGTTGGACGTGGGGATTAGCGTTTCACTGACGGCGGGGATGGCGGTTGCTTATGGAGTGGTTTGGGTGGGAGGGGGGGATCCACTGATGTCCTGCAAAGAACAGAGTGACGAGGATGTTGAGGTGGGATTGTATGAGGAGGATCTTTGTTTCACTGATAAGGCGTTGAGTGTCTGAGGTTGCTGTGCAGCCTGTGATTGTTCCGAGTGATCTGTCTTATATATCATTTGACTTTCTACTGTCTTTAGAGACTCAAAGAGACCTAATCGTACATACAACAGGATGAATATGGCGTCATTACGATTCACGGGCTGAATCTAACTTATTGCTCCCCTGTTATTGCGTGCAAGGCACTCAAGGGGCAGCGATCGCCCATTCTCTTTTAATGGAATTACGCACTGCCCACAGCTCCGTCTGGCAAGAACATATCTAAGTCAGCAGTTCGTGTCTGTAGGCCAATTAAACTCAAGTCGACCGTCAACTAGTTAAGAAGGTGGCATAAAGTTGCGAGGAAGCTCCTGCCTTCTAATGTAAAATGACTATCCGGCACATGCGTGTGTGTGGGTCGACTTTCCATCAACAGATGGCGTTAGGGTCATTAGTCGGGGAGTCTCCTGTCCGGTCTACCGTCCGTCACACACACAGAGAGAGTCAAGCACAGAATCCCCCATGCAGCCGAAAAAGAAGAAAATATAACAAAAAACTCGAGACGTAATTCCTATGTACATTTCTCCCTCACATATAAAGAAGGAGATTATAAATGGACGGATGAATTATGCATAACAAAACACAGGGTCTGAATTACGATATTGAAGTTACGTCTCTCGATGGGTCTTTACGGCACTGTTCGCCATTGCAGGTAGGCAAGAAGCGCTTGTTTGCCGCCCCACTTAACAACCCTCCCGGGGACACACACACACACACACACACACACAGGAGAGAGAGAGAAAAAAAAAGAAGCAAGAGTCCTTTGGCAGTACCAATTAGCGAAAACCCTTTGCTGGCAACTTTGGGGCAAATGCGGTCTGTTGACTCGAAAAGACGGCTCGTCGTATGTCCCCCCCCCCAGCCTGGCTTGTTTACTTTACGTTTGGCGCCGAGGAGGGGGGGGGGGTTGGGAGGGCGCTATGTGACGTAAGGACATGAGAGAGAGAGAGAGAGAGAGAGAGAGAAATCTTCGCCAAACACGCATACAAACACATGTACGAGACATCATGACGTACTGACATCAAATGTGTGTGTGTGTGTGTGTGTGTGTGTGTGTGGCTCCAGATCCTAATGATCGCTCACTCACGCTGGCATCATGAGGCATCGCAAGACATCATCATCCACGCGGGTCGTAATGACCTCCGTTCCGTCCCGTTATGGTCAAATGAGACGACCCTCATCACATAACCGCTTGGCGGCGTGTTCGCCCCAACCTCTCTCTCGAGACGGTTCACAGACGGTCTCTTGTTTCTCCGAAGTGAAAAGCTCTTCAGCGCGAACGGTACGACACTCGAGCACGACGGTACTTGGGGGAAAATTGGCCTGGTCTTGGATGTGACCCCCCAACACCTGCGTACCTTTCAGTTGAACCCCAGGGTCGTCAAGCCGTCGAACCCAAGGGTCGTCAAGCCGTCGAACCCAAGGGTTGTTAAGCCGTCGAGCCCTAGAGTCGTCAAACCATCATGCCCAAGGGTCGTCAAGCCGTCGAACCCAAAGGTCGTCAAGCCGTCTAACCCAAGGGTCGTTAAGCCGTCGAACCCAAAGGTCGTCAAACCATCGAACCCAAGGGCCATCAAGCCATCGAACCCAAAGGTCGTCAAACCATCGAACCCAAGGGTCGTCAAGCCATCGAACCCAAAGGTCGTCAAACCGTCGAGCCCAAGGGTCGTCAAGCCGTCGAACCCAAATGTCGTCAAGCCGTCGAACCCAAGGGTCGACAAGCCATCGAACCCAAGGGTAGTCCAACCATCGAACCCAAGGGAGTAACACAAAGGGAAAACACAGTATGAACCCCTACCTCCTCCTTGCCCACCTTAAAAAATAAAAAAATCCACGTACTTAAGACAGTGGTTATGGGGGTAGGAGGGGAAGGAGGGGGAGGGGGAGGGGGGGGGTAAGCGAGCCCTGCTCCGTACTTTGTATTCAGGGTCATAACATTATATATAATGATATACGAATAATAATAATATTCCCGGACGAATGCTTAAAATTCTGGGCGCGCGTTACATGGGGTCCTACCGCACTCTTAAATTGCACCCGAAACATTTGCAGTGGGGTGTGGACGAGCATATCAGACGAACCAAGACCAACCCGGACGAAAGAGAAGGAAAAAACAGTAACGGCTTCTGAAATGAAGCGTCAAGGTTCGTCTGAGTAATGAAGCAGTTTCAAACCATCGGAGGTTTCCGAGTATATCAAACACGAGGACGCCGACGCTGCAGAGATGAGCAATAAGACGTAGCCGTTTCGGATCAAAATGCAGTTCCAAACCACATCGGCACACACACACACGAAGCGTTTTCAGAGTGTCGATTTAAATGAAGCAAGTTTCAAAAGCAACAGTACGAAGCAGCACTTTCAAAGTATCTGTGCAATGAGGCAGTTTCAAACGAGGCACATAAAGAAACAGTTCCAAATTATTAAAACCATCAAGCTACATTGAAACAACACAAGAACACTATGTGGTCACTTCACAGTTGCTCAATCGTACGATTTAGATAAAAGTCACCTCCCCCTTTTTTTTCTATATGAAGAATGTCGCTAAATTACGCGTTTTCTTTATACAATTCCCTACCAAATCATGAGTCGTACAAATATGCATTATATCTAACAAATTACTAAACTGCCTGACACTTATCAACCACATCTTATCTTACGTATTGTGCTCCATGGTTTCAAAGGAAAAGGTCTATTAATATCTATCTATCTACCTATCTATCTATCTATCTATATGAGAAAAAAAAATGCGTTCTAGGATAGTCACTGCTCTATTCGACAACCGTTTTCTTTGTTACTAGGGGAGATTGGAAGGTAGATGGCGTTACTGGTGACTACAGCTCGTCTCTTGTTAAATGGAAGTTGCACTTCTTAGTCGCCCCGTTCTGTACAACTCCTATATCGCCTTACGAATGTACAACGACCCATACACCGCTTACTACCATAACAACAGCCTCTCTAACCACCATTACAACGACCAAAAACGATAATTAACCTTATACAATGATAAAGAAAAAACACTATATAAATGGTTATTATATCGTTAACCAGCAAAGAAACGACCAGTACGCCATCTACATCAGCAACCACTAATCCGTCTCCCACCACACCAAAAAGACTGCACGAAACAACAGCAACCACAGCACCTAACATCCTACCACAACTAGAAACCACTCAAACCACCACGACCACACTGCACCCACCCCAGCAGTTAGGTAGTACCATACTTTCCCCACCCACCCACCCCAAGCACCAGCCCTCCTATGGCACAGGCAGGCAAGCACCACTAAGGGCTCTTAATACACGATACGTGGGCAAGTATGGCTTTGGCGAACGCTTCGGATCAGCGTCGAGGTATGGTATCGAAGCACTGTGCTCACGTCTGTTGAGCCGAGAGCGTGTTTAC
>JAYMFT010223810.1:0-11307 GCA_038088735.1 Panulirus argus | reverse complement strand
CTCAGTCCTGTGTTCTTAACGCTACCTCGCTAATGCGGGAAATGGAGAATATGTATGAAAAAAATAGATAGATAGATGGATAGATAGATAGATTGATTGATTGATTGATTGATTGATTGATAGATACTCGTGTATATATATATATATATATATATATATATATATATATATATATATATAGAGAGAGAGAGAGAGAGAGAGAGAGAGAGAGAGAGAGAGAGAGATTGTGTAAAGAGTAGTATATGAGGCCAATCACACTGTTGGGATGAAAGGTGTGAACAACTCGGTATTTTTGAGTGTAAGAAAATTGTACCAGACATGTGACTGCATTGCCATTTATGTTTCCGGGTGAGTTTAGTGTTCTCAGGGACGTTGTCCTTGTGAGTGTTGACGAGGAGGATGGAGACTTGGGTCCTTGGAAGGAATAAGTCTTACTGATAAAAGTGGAAAGAAAAAAAGTCATATAAATCCAATTAAAAGCATTTGTACTGTTCATGTTCTTGGGAAACCTCATCAGTTTTGGCATGATAATTCAAAGTGGATACTACCGCGGAAAAGTAGACCATCAGTCGAAAAGTGTTTTGTTAAGGAGAGCCTGTAGGATGTTCTAATAAGACTCATGAGACTCGTCGACCATGTTAAGAGGAAGTCTTTCCTCCTCACGGGCAAATACAAACCATGAGGTGATGGTTGATTCTGACGGTAAAGATGTGAGTGGAACCCGGCCATGAGATACTGAAAGATCAGTGACCTGAGCAAGGACAGTTGTAAATGCTGTCTCGCGGACAAACAATGGCTTTTGAAGCATACGTGCGCTGCGGTACATACGGTAAGTGTTTTCTGCATACTCAGTAATATGCGTGAAAAGAATAATCGTGAATTATCTACGTTGGAGTTGAATTTCATCCGTGTATATTATTTTCGACGATACCAAATGATAACGATTATGACAGTTACAAAGCGAATGCAAATAGCGCTGAGATAATAATGAGATTAGATTGGGGGTCTCCACTTGCAAGAGAGAGGAGCATTGTGTTGCGTGGAGTGTAAGATAGATGGTGCAGTTGATGATGAATAGGTGCCAAACTCACCTTTAGCGACAGCCACCTCATTCAATGTGTGTAGTGTTGGCTGTAGTCCATAAGATGTATGTGAAATTTCTTCTTTATTAAGATATACATGTGCGACTGGGATTTCGAGGGAGGTGGTTACACCAAAAGCAACGCGAATGAAGAGGTTTAATCCCCATCTTCCATATTCCCTTTCCTGTGGCATCCCACAGGTCACGCAGCTCGTCCCTTGTGCCTCTTCATTGGTTAGTTATTTGCTGGAAGGTTTTCATATCTCATCTGATATGTAAGGGTAGTTAGTTAGTTTTCAGTACTTTATTCCTTCATAGAGGAATCGGGATAATAGTGCTGCCACTAGGTACCCCTGTAAAGATACCCCCGATGACGCTAATATTTAATACACAAAAACACACACACTTCTGATACTTACCATCTGTCATTTTTGTTTCCTTAACAGTTCTCCTAAGATGGGGCTCTGGCGACAAGTTATGCAGTGTTGACTCGCAAGTCCCTCTCACACGCATTCCTGCTAGGTAATAGATGCCTGCATTCAGTGTGTTTCGTCCTCATTATTTTGTATTTACGTGGGTTTAATTTCATCAACCATAGATCATGCCAACATTAGATTTTGCTTAGGTCTCCTTGCAAGTCCATGCAGTCCTTTTCACATTCTGTTTCCTTCATGACCTACGAATCATCAGCAAATATATTCAGGCATTAGTTCAGTCCCTCTGGCAAGCCATGTGCGTACTAGATAAAGAAGAGCGGTGCCTCCAAGACTGAACATTGCCGCACGCCAATGATGAATCCAGCCATTATCGGTAAGGCTACCCTGATACGCGTCCTCTGTTCCCTTCCACGAAAGATAGTTTTCTTGTCCATTGAACGAATCTTCCTTTTTATTTCTGCCTAATGATCCAGCTTCTTTACAGATCACCTGTGTGCTACAGTGTCTGTTGTTCTCTGGCGATCCAGACACAGACACAATCCACCCAGTCTTCTCTTTCGTCAAAAGTGGAACTCACTCTCTCGCACGAGTCTAAGAGAATCGTTACAGATGACCTTCCTCCCCCTGAATCCGTGCTATCTCTCTTTTAGGTACTTTTTCCTTTGCAAGTAGTCATCCATTTACTTACTGATGATTATCTTTTTTCCAGTATCATACTCGCCGTAGAAACTGTTGTGTAGGTTAGTGCAAAACGTCCCTGTCTCCATTCGTGGAAACTGGTTTGGCAGTTGCCCTCTCCCACTCCCTCCACTTCCGCTCTGCGTTCTTCGATCGACATCATCATCATTTCACGTGGCTCATCAAATGTATCTGCGCCCATCTTCTCGGCATATAGGAAGGAATTCCGTCATGAGGGTCAAAGTCTTTCATTTACACTGTTTCGTTCTTTTCTAGGTATTTCAGTGCTTTCTAAGACCACCTCATTCTCATTCCCTTCTCACTGGTGTTGGGGCTATTGTGAATTTGTCACTCGGCCCCTCCTTCCTACGTGCGTGTGTGTAGTAAATTACGTATTTGTTCTGTGTGGAGAGGAAGTTCTTGGCTCTTAGGGCCACATCTCTTGAACTTCTCTTCTGTCATTAAAACTTAGTTATGCTGTCCGTATTCAAGGCTTCATCATTCAGTTTATTCCTTTCATCCACCAAATCCTACTCTATAAAAGCGCTTATTTAAATCTATTTTTTATTTTAGGAAGTTTCTCTCCTAGTTTCATCTTGTGGCATCAACTTTCGCAGAGCTGTTCACGGTCGACTTTATCCAGCTGGTTTAAAAAAACTTGAAAGCTGTGATCAGTCACACCTTGGGTCTTTCTTCCACGGCTGGAATGTTTAATGCCTCATACCTTTCCCTGTAATTGAGCTTTCTTAATTCTATTTTTTTTTTTTGTGTGTGTGTGAGTACTGTTTGTGTCTTAATGGGGAGAGAGCTTTACACTCGGGTTGTCCCATCTAACCTTGCATGAATATGCCAAATCTTCCCTGTTATGTATAAACACACACACACACACACACACACACACACACACACACCAGTCTAAGCTGCGTGTGTGTGTGTAATGACCTCTTTGCACGGGGAGGGAGTTTTACACGTGTGTGTGTGTGTGTGTGTGTGTGTTTGTTTCAGGAGGGTGTAAATCATCAACAGGTGTTTAAGACATGAACCCTACGCCCTGCTTATCGTTTTTGTGATCATCAGTACCGCGTACTCTACTTCGTCATTAAACATTGTCCGTAACCGCAGTATATATATATATATATATATATATATATATATATATATATATATATATATATATATATATATTCTTGTATTTAGTGTTCTTATTGAAGGATTTATAAGGAGCAATCATATGCAGAGTGATTAAATTCAGTATTTGATATGAGAGATTTATATGTATCGGAGAATAGTCAGAAAATTACAGTTTATCATATTTTTTTTTTTACATATGTGGATATTGATCAGGGATCTCGTGTGTTAACACTTAAATCGTGGAACACTTGAGTGTGTTTGAAACCCATTATGTTGCTCTCAGGAGGAAGGGGTTGTGTGAGATAGGGTAGAGGGGGCGGCGGTTGGGGGAGAAGTTCTGCATGTGGCGCACGTGTAGTTAGTTGCTGCACAGGCGGCAGCTACCGCTCTGTGGTGCGGACTCCTCTCTCTCCCTGCATTCAGCCAGCCTCACCCGCTGTGACCTCAAGTTGCTTCTGCATCACGGGAAAGGGAGTGAGGTTTCGTCTTTCCCGTGATGACATGATAGTTTTCCTTCGTGTGTGTGTGTGTGTGTGTGTGTGTGTGTGTGTGTGTAATCATTTAATTATGATTACCTGTTTGTACTGTACGGGGAGGGAGTTTTACGCTCGTGGACCTCTGTTTCTTTAACTCTCTCTACTGTCGAACATCTTTTTAGACGTCTGTATGGACACCGTTTCATCATTCAGTTTTTATTCTTTTCCCACTACTGTTATACTGTAAAGGTATTCATTAAACACCTTTTATAACAAGCTTCTTGCTTAATTTTTTGTTACGGCCTTTTTCTTATACACGTGCGTCTTTCGAAGAATTATTCACTGTTGACATTATGCAATTACTTTAAGAAAGAATTAAAGGTTGCGATCAGGTCACCCCTTACTCTTCCTTCTTCCTCCCATTATTTTGATGGACTAACTTAAGGCTTCTAACCTTTCCCTCTTACTCAGCTCTTTTGATTCTGGTACCATCATCCTTGCCCGCCTCTGGACCTTCTCTGTTAATTCTTTTGTACGTCTTTATTGTTGTTGTTCCAGTTTTAGCCTAATTATCTGCGAACAGCTTGTTGAATACTTCTGTATCTTTGGATGCTCTTTTGATATTTACCGCAGGAAATTTTTTGTCACCTTTACTGTTCTCCTAATGTGGGACTCTGGCGACAGGTTAGGGACAAACAGATTCGTGAAGCTTATTTCCTGCAAGATGATGCTAGTAATGAGTCATTCTTTCACTGTGTCCCATTCTCTTTATTTTACAGTTAATAGGTTTGAATTTCATCAACCAATATTAGCTTAACTTTGAAGTTAGTGTAGGTCCCCATGTAAGTTGATAATTTCCTACCTGCTTTTCTTTCCTCCATCATGATTTTGGCATCATCTACAAACATATTCAAGTACTTTTCCAGTCATTCTGGCAAGTCATTCACTTGGACCAGTGGTCCTGGGCCTGGCCCCTGCGGCATACCTCTGGTGACGTAAGCATTTGGAGAAGGCTCGTCTTGTATGCATTTTTTTTTTCACTAAGATTGTGTAGACATCGAGTCTCCCCATTACTCCCGCCTGTGTGTTTTTTTCTATGTGTTTGTGTGTGTGTGTGTGTGTGTGTGTGTTAAGGGGGGAGAGCTTTACACCCGCGTTGCCCTGTCTCTTAATTTTGTATATGTGTACCATGTCTTTGCTTCCATGTATGTATGCACACACACCCCAGCCAAAGCCAGGTATCCATTTAGCTTATGGTCAGTAACGTTAACCACGACACCACGGAGGCCCGTGTGTGTGTGTGTGTGTGTATGTGTGTTTTAATATATGTATGATTGTTTATTTAATAATGTATGTTCGTTGTTTTATGTTGAATGTTTGACTGTGTATGTAATTTATAAAAAAAACAGTGTGTTTGAATATATGGTTTTATATGTGTGTATTTGTATGTTTGTCTGTATGTCTTTGAGTATATTTAAAATTTTGGATGTATGCACATGTTCCTGTGTGTGGATGTGCATTTATGACAGTGAGAAATATCACAGTATTGAGTAACCTGCCGCCAGATACCGAAAGTATACAGAGAAAAATCAAGGCAACATGGAAGTATAGAGAGAAAATCAAGACATAGTAATCACTGGGGCTATAATGAAAAAAGGAAGGGAGTGAAGAAGGCAGTCATTCGGATGACACTTTTGCTGATGACTTATTGATGTTCACAGTAGTTAGGACAGGGCTGGTTATTTAAGGGTCTGTACGGGTAGGAATGACTTCGATGCAGTTATGTTGCCGAACTGCAGCTCATAGGACGAAGGATCTCAGGTTGGAAGAGATGACGGTGGCGAGGTAGGTGCAGACGTTTCATGATAACGGAAATCATCAAGACAAACTCCAGGGAGGAGGAATGTGTTGAGTGTCTCCTGATGGGTGGTGTGGGAGTGACCTTGGATGACCTTTCAGATAGTACCCATTTCCGTACATCTCTAGTGGCGTATGTTGTGCGATGGATATGTGTGTATTTTATTATTTGTGAGTCAGTGTATATATATATATATATATATATATATATATATATATATATATATATAGATGGATAGATAGATAGATAGATAGATAGATAGATAGATTGATATATATATAGATAGATAGATAGATAGATTGATATATAGATAGATAGTTAGATAGATAGATAGGTAGATAGATGGATATGTGTGTGTATGGGGGGTAGAGGGGTTACCGGACTCTGCCTGCATGTTAAGGTTAAACCGCGAGTGAAGTCATCTTTGGCGAGGCCGTATCACTAGGAATACGGTCTTGTCTTTAGAACTTTTCTCTCTAAAGGAGAACATACTTCGCCGCTTCTGTAAGTTGCGCAGCCTTGGGATACGTAAGGTTCTTGAAAGACGTCCTGGGGTAATTAACACATTAACACATCAGCCCAGGATTATGTCTCGAAATAACTGTTTCGGTTGGTCCACTCGGCTATGTAGATGCTGCTACCTCTGGGTAAAAGTCGAGAGTGACATCTATAAACACCAAACCTACCTTTATACTTATCACATTTCAATAATAAATGCGTCAGAATCGTTAATACACTTGGATCAATCAACAAAATTTAATACTGCAAGAAATAAAAAAGTACAAATTATGAATTGAACACAAGATGGACGCCATGTTAGACTAGCTACCGACACATTTTTTCGAATTAAATGTTTGAAATTCACATCTGCTCCTAAATACTGCTCTCTTTCATTCTATATATAGTCCCTATACCTTTATCCTTCGATATGACTATTAATCAAGGACATATAACAACAATAAGGGCAAACACAACCTGATTACATAGAAACACCAGTGCCCAGGTCCGCTCACCTAGCAAGCAACGAGCAGAGAGGGAATGAATCTGCGTTTCGACGATTTAGCTCCAGCTGTTAGAATTATTGTTTTATTATAACAAGCACTTCATTATACATAAAAGTAATAACTCTAAGTTTTGTAGTACTTCAGTGATGATTTATATGACAAAAGAATGTCAGTGACATAATTAAAGAATGGAAGATTAAGAAGATTTTCGAATCTATAAAAGAAAACGTATTAAGGGACACTACAGAAATAACTTCTTTTTGAAAGTACAAAGAATAGAAATACATAGCAATATATATATATATATATATATAGATGGATAGATAGATAGATAGATAGATAGATAGATAGATAGATACGTTTGTTTGTGTAGGAAATCATGGGTACCTGTTTAATGAAAATACCGCATCCCTTGGGTTATCAATGTAATCTAGAATGTATTGACTCATGATCGAGTCATGAAGCTGTGTTTCGTCACTCACACTTGTTTTCGACAGAGACTCGAGGCTTTGCCGCTTCAGCATTACTGTTTGTAATTCCCGTATTGACATAAGGGATACAAGACTCCGATTGTATTTACCCAGCGTATGACACCCTAAGCTTTATTATTTTCTTTTTGTTTTGGCACAGCCGTATGAACATTACAGAGCTTAACAAAAGCACCGTACTGACGGCTTTTGTTTGAGGTACACATTACATACACCACATCGACATCTTGTCGACAGTAGTTTTTGGAACACCTGAACGTATCATCGGGCTTATTATCCTGGGGAGAGGGGGAGGGGTGGGGGCATCAGGAGGGGATGGGGAGGAGGGTAACTGGGGGGGGGATGGGGTTGTTCACGTGGTGTGCCTCTAGGTGCTACACCTGGTAGGGAGAATGTCTGATATTCGCCTCTAGTAGCGCGTTCCCCGCACGCTGGTTCTGTAGTCGTTATTGATGTTTTGCTGACCCGTGGTGTACAACGAACGGAAGTCGTAGTACAGTACGTGGATTGGGAATTAGTTTATGACGTAGTTGTACATCTTAAGGCATTTCGAAGGTTAAAAAGAAGAAAGTAGAAAAATATATAAATTGGATGTGAATATATTTGTGGCATTGTTCTCTTGTTGCTCGTCTTGCACCTGTGTTCTTGATGCGAGTAAGAACATGACCTCATTCTTCAGTCTTCGTGTTGTGATTATACGAGAATACGGATGTGAAAACGTTCTATGGTAATAAAGAATGCCCAAGAGATGGGGGACCCCCTTGAATGTAAAGCTCCCTCCTCGTACAATACAGTTAGTTAATTATAAATAGGTAATTAAACAAACACACACACTCACACACACGTACGTACGTACGTTTGGTCACCGCACTTAAAAAATCAGAAAGAGCTAATAAAGAAGATCCAGTGGAGAGCAACAAAGTTGGCACCAAAATTAAGAGAGTTAAGTTACAGGGAAAAGCTAAAGGCTTTGAATTTGCCCGCTGTAGAGTGAAGAAGAGTGAGGGGTGACTTGATCACATCCTTTAAATTTTCGAAACATATTTCTGAAGTAGACAGTGAACAGTTCTTCGAGATGTAGGAATAGGACCACCAGAGGACGTAACATGGAATTAAGCAGGAAATTTGTTAAAAAGGATTTGAGGAAGTACTTCAATATTATAAGAGTGGTCGATGAATAGATTAAACTGACATAAGCAATAGTTGATGCAAACAGCATGCACAAATTTAAGAAGTCGTATGATATTAAATAATGTTCAAGAGATGGGGAAAACGAGTGTAAAACTACATCCCAGTAGAGTACAAATGGGTCATTTCACACACGCTATCTAGGTCATGAGGAACTGAGTATCTGTTTTGATACAGACAATACATTTTGAATAATCCTGTGTTCTAATTGTGTGATAAACTGTTGAATGTGTGTTGTTTGCCTGTGAAGTCGTTTGCATAAAAGAGGACTTTGACAGTGTGGCCTGCGGGAGGTTTTGGGGAGGTCATGTGTGAAGAGATTGCAGAAGGTTGGAGTAAGAACTGATCCTTGGGAACTCCATTGTAGAGTTTAAGGGTTTGAAAGGTGATATCTGTTCTTAGAACGTAATACGCGTGTTGAAAGTGGCTCAAAATCCCGGGCACATTAGGCAATTAGTCTTTACAGGAGGAGATCCATGCGTTACTGGCTTTTGTGCCACCTGTACAGACGCACCCAAGGCCAGATGACGGTCTGGTAACACCAGAGGTTTCACTCTCCACCACCTGCCGGAGAGTGAGGCCATCGTCTGGCACAACCGGACGGGGTGACCGAGACAGACTACTTTGCCTGCCTCCTCCGCATATGTTGCCTTTCACATGACGTGCCACACTTGTCTACGGGATGTTCATTCCTCTGCCTTATGCTTGCCCCCCATGCATGGGCTCTGCTTGCTTTATGCCAACCTTATGCTCGCCTTTTGCTTATCCCATCCATAGACGACTCGGTGGCAACCGGCAACCATTAAACACAACCAGGACAGTTAACCATTACCAGTGAACGGGGACAAAGTGCAGTCGATCACTTGTACACTGGGACCAGTACAGTCGATCACCAGAACATTGGAACCAGTACAGTCAGCCACCAGTACACTGAGACCAGCACAGTCGACCAGTACCAGTTCACTAAGACCAATGCAGTCGATCATCAGTGCATTGGAACAAGTACAATCGACCATCACCAGTACACTGGGACTTTAACAGTTGACCAGTCGCCAGCACCGTAGCGATCACTAATACAAAGTTACTAAATAGAACAGAAACTTAAATAAAAGATTGCCGCATTGGGCCCGACGTTATTGCCACAAAGATAATGGATTATTCCTGGGGTAACCAACTCTGTGTATTCCATGGTGTGTGTGTGTGTGTGTGTGTGTGTGTGTTTTTGTGCGCTTTACATTCGTGTGTATAGGTAAGTTTTCATATATGTTGATTGATAAAAGCGTCAATTCCTGCACGGGGTGTGGTATAATGGGTTGCGCTGTGGATAGTGTTCATTATTTTGAGCCCAGGTGCTTGACCCTTTGATCACGACGGTGCGACCCTTTGATAAGCCCGATGGTTCTACCCTTGAGCCCGACGGCACTGATCATTGAGCACGACGTTACGAGCCTTGGACACGAGTGTACGACCCTTGGGCACGATGATACGACCCTCGAGCACGCCAGCACGACCCTTGAAGACGAGGATGAGACCCTCGGATGTCATGGCGCGACCTCCGATGTGGCACGTAAGGGTCACACATCAGATTCTAAGGCCAAAGGTCGTACCGTCGTGCGCTCAGGGCCGTACCGCTGTGGTCTCGCTCGGTCGAATAATGCAGGATTCTCTTTGGTGTTTCAGGGACGCGCTGGTCATAACGAGCCGCTGAAACGAATGAAATCCTCGCGATGCATTTTACCGCTATCATTGCACTTTTTGTTTTTTTTTGTGTGTGTCTATTTAATAAATGCTGCTTAGCGTGGGACTTTTATAACGGGGTGCACCGTGTTTAAAGCGTGGAGCGCTGAATCGTTTCGTTAAGCGTGGAGCACTGTGGGTGCTATTAAGCGAGCAGCACTGTGCGCCAGCTATTTCCTAACCACGCTAACTATAGCTGATAAAGAATACATTTGGTGAGGACAATAGAACGCTATTTCCTGGGATGTAATTATGCGAGAATGACTTGTAATGCCGACTCTGTCGGCTAGAAGCCACTTGTGTGCGTGTGTGTGTGTGTGTGTGTGTGTGTGTTTCCACAAGGGAGTACTCGTGCACACACACCTCAGGCCGAATTACATGATAGCTAATGTATTTGGTAACAAGTATGGAGTTGTGTACTTTATTATATAGTGCAATAACGGAAGTACTAAACCTTATATGTGTAAGTGTATCGATAGCAATATACAGTGCACTTTCAACACAAGAGTTTCAGAACACAGAGCAATATTTAGAAGAGCAGCGAGATGGGGGTTCAGCATCAAGCCTCATAAGGAACACAGCTTTGCAAGACAAAGCGACGCCACGCAACATCCAGGCAACTCATCGCCGTTGCAGTCCATAATGTAGTGTTACTGCAGCCACCTTCGAGGAACTATACTGTCACATAACCTCACATACACCCGGTATACCCTCGCATACATAACCCCTTGTCAATGTAACGTTTTCCCCATCCTCATACACCGCATCTCATACAAACAGCAAACAGCCCCTCATTCACTCATTATACCCTCGCATACAATATCGCTCTATACTCGTAACATATTCCTTCATGCAAAATCTCTCATACAAATACCATGCAACCCCACATGGTGTCCGTTTTCTGTATACAAACATCCATAGAAAAAACGCTTTGTCCTCCCTTAACATACAACCCCACATACGTGAGGTATGCTCTCCCACACAGGCCGAGTGCGTTCACCATACTCTTTCTCTACGCAAGAAGGTTATTCCCTCGCACGTAGCGCATCCTGCTTTAAACATACTCGCGCGTAACCTGCATGAGGCGCATACTCGGCTGGCTGCTGCGTCACATGATTATTGTGTGGCCATCGGCAACTCAAGGGTGTGCCCTTTTAATAACTGCTTCTTTCCCTACACGTCGAAGCTCTGGAACTCTCTACCTTCTCATGTCTTTCCCAATAACTATG
>JAYMFT010223809.1:0-25094 GCA_038088735.1 Panulirus argus | reverse complement strand
CTAGCGGACATGTTCTCGAAGTTAGCACAAGCCGTAGACTGACCACTGAAAAGTCTAGGGAGCGTGGGTGGGTATTGCTTGAAAGAAAGCGACATGCTTACTGGACTTAAGAACAAACAAATCAAAGTTGACGGCGCGTTAATTAAAAAGAAAAAAAATATATGCCTTGTCCACTATTGTGGACAGCCACGCTGCGAGCCCACGCACCAGCTGTCCACAATTGTGGCCACCCGCGCTTCAAGGGTTAAAAAGATAATTTGGTTCGGTTATTTCGATCTGACAAAATTTGTAATGGAGAAAACATATTAAGTAAGTCATTACAGTCATTTAAGATGGTTATCATAACAAAAGTTGTTGTAACTATCTAGAAGACTTTAGGGGTTTTATTGGTGTAATTTGGGATTTTTAGCGATACATTTCCGTAAAATAAAAAAGAAAACGATTATTTTATTTGGTTATGAAGACTTAACACATTTGTAGTGACGATTTGAGAAATCTTGAAAAGGTGCTAAGCATGCATTTAAGATTATTTAAAAAATTAATGAAAAAATCTTTAAAAAAATTAAGAGGAAATTTGAATATGACAATCTGAAATATTTGAAGCTGGTCATAACGAAAAAGTTCTCGTGAGGTCATTTGGTGTGATTTTTGATGTTTACTGGTGATGCTGTAAGAATTTGATAAAAACGATGTAACAAACTTGTAATAGAGACAACATATGAAGTTAGTAATTAAAATTTGTTAAGTTAGTCATAAGTACTAAAGTTGTAGGAATTGTCGAAAAGATTTTATAGAGTACATTGAAAAATAAATGAAAACGATCTTTAAAAAAAAAATTGAGATCTGGAAAGTTGAATGTGACGATCTGAAACCCTTTGAGAGACAACATATGAAGTTAGTCATTACAGTTTTTTAAGTAAGTTATAACAACTAAAACTGTTGGAATGGCCGATAAAGTTCTCTATAGATCATTCAGTGTGATTCTAGATGTTTACTTTTGAAACTCTAAGAAGTTAATAAAAATGATTATTTATATCGGTTATTTCGATGGAACAAACTTGTAATGGAGACAACATATGTAGACAGTGTTAAGCTGGTTCTAACGACTAACGTTGTAGGAATTGTCGATAAGATTTTATGGAGGTCATCTGGTGTGATTCTGGATGTTTACTGAAGACACTCTGAGAAATAAGTACATACAATCATTTAAATCGGTTATGACGATCTAACACATTTGTAATGACGATTTGAGAAATCATGAAAAGGATCGACCCATATTTTAAATATTACTTGAAAACAATCGAAAATGATCACAAAACAACTTGAGAGGATATAAAAAGTTGAATACGACGATTTGAAATCCTTATAGAGACAACATTTAAAGTTAGTTATTAGAGCCTTTTATGGTGCTTATAAAGCTAAAACTGTTGGAATTGTCGAGAAGGTTCTCTAGAAGTCATTTGGTGTAATTTTGGATGTTTACCGAAGACACTCTGAGATATGAGTAAATACGTTCATTTAAAACACTTATGACGATCTAAAACACTTGTAACGACGATTTGAGATATCTTGAAAAGGATAGAAGCGTGTGTTTAATATTTCTTGACAAATTAATGAAAATGATCATAAAACAACTGGGGAGGATCTAAAAAGTTGAATTCGACGATTTAGAACCCTTATAGAGACAGCATCTAAAGTTAGTTATTAGACTTTTAATGTGGTTATATATGCTAAAATCATTGGAATAGTCGAGAAAGTCCTCTAGAGGTCACTTGGTTATTGTTTTTAATGCTCATTAATAAAGCTCTGTGACCTTAGTAAGAACATTCATTAATGTTGTTAATTACGATCTAACACACTTGCAATAGAGACAACATATGAAGATAGTCATTACAGTCTTTTAAGGTGGTTAAAACGTCTAAAATTGTTGGAATAGTCAAGAAGGTTCTCTAGAGGTGTGATTTTTTATGTTTTCTGATGAAGCTCAGAGAAGTTAATGAAAACTATTATTTATGTTGTTCATCACGATCTAACACACTTGCAATGGAGACATTATATTTAGTCATCACATTTTTTTAAGTTGGTTATAACGACTAAAGTTATTAGAATATTTAATAAGGTTCTATAGTTTTTTTTTTTTTTTACGTGATTAATGATATGTACTAACTATTAAGCTCTAAGAAGTTATTAAAGACGACAATTTGTTTCGGTTGTTTCGATCTAACAATCTTTGTAATAGATATAGAATATTAAGTTAGTCATTACAGTCATTTAAATTTGTTATAACTACTAAGGTTATTAGAATTGTCGAGAAGTTTATAGACGGTAGATTGGTGTAATTTTGGATTTTTATTGATCTTTCTATAAAATAAGTAAAGAGGATCATTTTATTCGGTTATGACGATTTCACACATTTGTAAAGCAGATTTAAGAAATCTTGAAAGGGGTCGAAGCATGTGTTTAAAACTATTTGAAAAGTTAATGAAAACGATCTTGAAAATACTTGATAAAATCTGAAAGGTTAAAAATGACGATCTGAAATCATTTGAGAGAAAACATATGGTTATTCAAGTACAGCCATTGAAGCTGTTTATAACGACTAAAGTTGTTGGAATTGTCGTGAAGGCGGTCAATTTGTGTGATTTTGGATGTTAACGAAGGCACTAAGAAATAATTGAAAACGATCATTTAATTCAGTTATGACGATTAGAGAAATTTTGAAATTGGTCGAAGTATGTGTATAACATTACATGAAAAATTAATGAAAATGACCTTAAAAAAACTTGAGAGCATCTGAAAAGTTGAATATGACGAATTGAAGCCCTTTGAGAGAAAACATATGAAGTTAGTCATTACAGTCTTTTAAGTTGGGCATAATGATTAAGATTGTTGGAATAGTCGAAATGTTCTCTGGAGGCCATTTGGTTTGATTTTGAATGTTTACTAATGAAGCTCAAAGAAGTTAATAAAAACGATCATTTATATCAGAAATTTAAATTTAACAAACTTGTAATGGAGACAACATTTGAAGCTAGTAATATCAGTTATAAGGACCTAAATTTTTGGAATTGTCGAGAAGGTTCTCCAGAGGTAGTTTGATGTGATTTTAGATGTTTTCTGATGAAGCTAAGAGAAGTTAGTAGAAATGATCATTTATGTTATTTATTGTTATCTAACAAACTTGTAAAGGAGACAATATATGAAGTTAGTCATTAAAGTCTATGAAGTTGGTTATAATGACCAAAGTGTTCGGAGTATTTAATAAGGTTCTATAGTGGTTATTTTTTTTTTTTTTTGATTATGGAAGTTATTAAGAAAGATAATTTGATTCGTTTATTTCGACTTGACAAACTTTGTAATGGAGAAAACATATCATTACAGTCACTTATGATGGTTATAACGACTAAAGTTGGATGTATAGCCATGACACTGGGAAATAAGTAAAAGCGATCATTTTATTCGGTTATGACGATTTAACTTACTTGTAATGACGATTTAAGAATCTTGAAAACGGTAGAAGCATGTGTTTGAAATTATTTGAAAAATTAATGAAAACAATCTTAAAAGAATTGAGAGGACCTGAAAAGTTGAGTATGACAATCTGAAACCATTTGAGAGACAATATATGAAGTTAGTCATAACAGTCTTTGAAGCTGGTTATAAAGACTAGAATTGTTATAATGATCGAAAAAGTTCTTTAGGGGTGATTTTGGATGTTTACTGATGAAGCTGTAAGGTTAATAAAAACTTATCTATATCTCTTATTTCGATGTAACAAACTTGTAACGGAGAACATATATGAAGTTAGTCATTACAGTCTGTTAAGATAGTCATAACGAATAAAGTTGTAGGAATCGTCGAGAAGGTTTTATAGAGGACATTTATTGTGATTTTGCATGATTACCGAAAAAGCGCTAAGAACTAAGTAAAAACGATCATTTAATTCCGTTATGACGATTTAACACACTTTTAATGACGATATGAGAAATATTGAAAAGCTTCGAGCATGTGTTTAACATTATATGAACAATTAATGAAAACGATCTTTGAAAGGACTTGAGAGGATCTAAAAACTTGAATATGACGATCTGAAGCCCTTTGGTTATAGCGACTAAAACTGTTGGAATGGTCGAAAAAGTTCTCTCTAGGTTATTAGGTTTAATTTTGGATGTTTTCTTATGAAGCCGCTAAGAAGTTAATAAAAACGATCATTTATGTCGGTTATTTCGATGTAACAAACTTGTAATGAAGACAACATTTGTAGTCAGTCTGATAAGTTAGTTATAAAGACTAACGTTGCTGGAATTGTCGACAAGGTTCGATAGAGGTCATCTAGTGTGATTCTGGGTGTTTACCGAAGACACCCTGAGAAATAAGTACGTACGATTATTTAAATCGGTTATGACGATCTGACCCACTTGTGATGACGATTTGAGAAATCATGAAAAGGATCGACCCACATGTTTAATATTACATGAAAAATAATGAAAATGATCATAAAACAACTTGAGAAGATCTGAAAAGGTAAATACAGCGATTTGAGACCCTTTAAAGACAACATTTAAAGTTAGTTATTACAGTCTTTCTTGATGGTTATAAGACTAAAATTGTTGGTATAGTCGAGAAGGTTCTATAGAGGTAATTTGACGTGATTTTAGATGTTTTCTGATGAAGGTCAGAGAAGTTGGTAAAAATGATCATTTATGTCATTTATCACCATCTAACAAACTTGTATTGGAGACAAAAAATTAATTTAGTCATTAAAGTCTATGAAACTGGTTATAATGACTAAAGTTATTGGAATATTTAATACGGTTCTCTTGTGGTTATTTTTGTGTGATTATAGATATATACTAATGAAGCTCTGAGAAGTTATTGAAAAAGATGATTTGGTTCGTTTATTTCGATCTGACAAATTTTAATGGAGAAAACATATTGTTAGTCAATACAGTCATTTAAGATGTTATAACGACTAAAGTTGTTGTAATGGTCTAGAAGATTATAGGCGTAATTTTGGATGTTTAGCGATGACACTCTGAGAAATAAGTAAAAGCAATCATTTTATTCGGTTATGACGATATAACTTACTTGTAATGATGATTTAAGAAATCTTGAAAACGGTAGAAGCATGTGTTTGAAACTATTTGAAAAATTAATGAAATCAATCTTAAAAGAATCGAGAGGACCTGAAAAGTTGAATATGACGATCTGAAACCATTTGAGAGACAGCATATGAAGTTAGTCATAACAGTCTTTGAAGTTGGTTATAAAGACTAGAATTGTTAGAATACTCGAAAAAGTTCTCTAGGAGTGATTTTGGATGTTTACTGATGAAGCTGAAAGAAGTTAATGAAAACGATTATCTATGTCTGTTATTTCGATGAAAGAAACTTGTAATGGAGAAGACATATGAAATTAGTCATTACAGTCTGTTAAGTTGGTCATAACGAATAAAGTTGTTGGAATATTCGAAAAGGTTTTACAGAGAACATTTACTGTGACTCTGCATGATTACCGAAGACGCGCTAAGAAGTAAGTAAAAAGGATTATTAAATTTCGTTATGACGACTTAACACACTTGTAATGACGATTTGAAAAATCTTGAAAAGCTTCGAGTATGTGTTTAACATTACTTGAAAAATTAATGAAAACGATTTTTGAAAAAACTTGAGAGGATCTAAAAATTTGAGTATGATGATCTGAAACCCATTGGTTATAGCGACTAAAACTGTTAGAATGGTCGAAAAGTTCTCTTTAGGTTATTAGGTTTGATTTTGGATGTATTCTTATGAAGCTCTAAGAAGTTAATAAAACGATCATTTATGTCGGTAATTTCGATGTAACAAACTTGTAATGGAGACAACTTATGTAGTCAGTCTGTTAAGTTGGTTATAAAGACTAACGTTGTTGGAGTTGTCGACAAGGTTCTATAGAGGTCATCTAGTGTGATTCTGGGTATTTACCGAAGACACTCTGAGAAATAAGTGCGTACGATTATTTAAATCGGTTATCACGATCTAACCCACTTGTAATGACGATTTGAGAAATCATGAAACGGATCGACCTATATGTTTATTATTATCTGAGAACTAATGAAAATGATCATATAACAACTTGAGAGGATCTAAAAAGTTGAACACGACGATTTGAGACCCTTTTAGAGACAACATTTAAAGTCAGTTATTACAGTCTTTCTTGATGGTTATAAAAGAAAAATTCTTGGAATAGTCGAAAAGGTTTTCTAGAGGTAATTTTGTGTGATTTTAGATTTTTTCTGATAAAACTCAGAGAAGTAAGTAAAAATGATCATTTAAGTTATAAATCACCATCTAACAAACTTGTAATGGAGACAACATATTGATTTAGTCATTAAAGTCTATGAAGCTGGTTATAATGATTAAAGTGTTTGGAATATTTAATAAGGTTCTCTAGTTGTTATTTTTGTGTGATTATACATATATATTAATGAAGCTCTGAGAAGTTATCAAAAAAGATGATTTGGTTCGTTTATTTTGATCTGACAAACTTTTAAGGGAGAAAACATATTGTTAGTAAATACGGTCATTTAAGATGGTTATAACGACTAAAGTTGGATGTTTAGCTATGACACTCTGAGAAATAAGTAAAAGCGATCATTTTATTCAGTTATGACGATTTAACTTACCTGTAATGACGATTTAAGAATTCTTGAAAACGGTAGAAGCATGTGTTTGAAGTTATTTGAAAAATTAATGAAAACAATCTTAAAAAAATTGAGAGGACCTGAAAAGTTGAATATGACGATCTGAAACCATTTGAGAGACCATATGAAGTTAGTCATAACAGTCTTTGAAGTTGGTTATAAAGACTAGATTTGTTAGAATAGCCGAAAAAGTTCTCTAGGGGTGATTTTGGATGTTTACTGATGAAGCTGTAAGGTTAATAAAAACGATTATCTATGTCTGTTATTTCGATGTAACAAACTTGTAATGGAAAACACATATGAAGTTAGTCATTACAGTCTGTTAAGCTAGTCATTACGAATAAAGTTGTAGGTATTGTCGAAGAGGTTTTACAGAGGACGTTTATTGTGATTCTGCATGATTACCGAAGACGCGGTAAGAAATAAGTAAAAACGATTATTATTTCGGTTATGACGATTTAATTCTTTTGTAATGACGATCTGAGAAATCTTGAAAATGCTCGAGCATGTTTTTAACATTACTTGAAAAATTAATAAGAACTATCTTAAAAAAACTTGAGAGGATCAGAAAAGTTGAATATGACGATCTGAAACCCTTTGAGAAACAACATATTAAGTTAGTCATTACAGGTTTTTAAGCTGGTTATAACGACTAAAACTGTTGGTTTGGTCGAAAAAGTTCTATTTAGGTCATTTGGTGTGATTTTGGATGTTTACTGATGAAGCTCTAAGAAGATGATAAAAGCGATCAAATTTGTCGGTTAACTCGATGTAACAAAAACTTGTAATGGAGACAACATATGTAGTCTGTTAAGTTGGTTATAACGACTAACGTTGATGGAATTGTCAAGAAGGCTTTATAGAGCTCAACTGGTGTGATTCTAAATGTTTACCGAAGACATTCTGAGAAATAAGTACGTACCATCATATAAATCGGTTATGACGATCTAACACACTTGTAATGACGATTTGAAAAATCATGAAAAGGATCGACCCATATGTTACATGAAAAACTAATGAAAATGATTATAAAACAACTTGAGAGAGTCTAAAGAGTTGAATCCATCGAACTGAGACCCTTTTAGAGACAATACTTAAAGCTAGTTATTGCAGCCTTTTAAGTTGGTTATATATACTAAAATTGTTGGAACAGTCGAGAAGGTTCTCTAGAGGTCTTTTGGTGTTATTTTGGATGTTTATTAATAAAGCTCTAAGACTGTAGTAAAAACGTTCATTATTGTTGTTTATTACGGTCTAACTCATAAGAAGATAGTCATTACAGTCTTTTAAGTTGGTTATAACAACTAAAATTGTTGGAATAGCTGTAAAGGTTCTCTAGAAGAGTTATCTTTGATGTTTTCTGATGAAGCTCAGAGAAGTTAATAAAAACGAGCATTTATGTTGTTTATTACGATCTAACACACTTGTAATGGAGACAGCCTGTGAAGTTAGTTATTAAAGTCTGTTAAGTTGGTTATAACCAATGAATTGATTAGAATATTTGATAAGGTTCTCTAGTGGTTATTTTTGCGTGAAAATTTATATGTACTAATCACGCTCTAAAAAGTCATTAAAAACGATGATTTGTTTTCGATTGTTTAGATTTAACAATCTTTGTAATGGAGATAACATGTTAAGTTAGTCATTACAGTCATTTAAGTCGGTTATAACGACTAATGTTGTTGGAAATATCGAGAAGGCTATAGGCGGCAAATTGGTGTAATTTTAGATATTTATCGATGACTCTCGAAGAAATAAGTAAAAAGGATCATTTTATTTGGTTATGGCGATTTAACACACTTGTAATGACGATTTGAGAAATCTTGAAAAAGTTCGAGCATGTGTTCAACATTATTTGAAAAATTAATGAAAATGATCTTAAAAAAATTTAAAGGATCTGAAAAGTTGAATATGGCGATCTGAAACCCTCAGAGGGACATCATATGAAATAGTCATTATAGTTTTTAAGTTGGTTATAGCGACTAAAACTGTCTTTTGGTGTAATTTTATATGTTTACAGATGAAGCTCTAAGAAGTTAATAAAAACGATCATTTATGTCGGTTATTTCGATATAACAAACTTGTAATGGAGACAACATATGTTAAGTTGGTTATAACGACTAACGTTGTTGGAATTGTCGACAAGGTTTTATAGATGTTATCTGGTGTGATTCTGGATGTTTACTGAAGACACCCTGAGAAATAAGTACGTACCATCATTTAAATCGGTTATGACGATCTAACACACTTGTAATGACGATTTGAGAAATCTTGAAGAGGTTCGAGCATGTGTTTTACATTACTTGAAAATTTGTTGGAATGGTGGCAAAAGTTCTCTTTATGTCATTTGTAGTGATTTGGAACGTTTACTAATGAACCTCTAAGAAGTTAATAAAAAACGATCATTCATATCAGTTATTTCGATGTAAAAAACTTGTAATGGAGACAACATATGAAGTCAGTCATTAAAGTCTGGTAAGTTGGTTATAACGACTAACATTGTTGGAACTGTCGAGAAGGTTCTATGGAGGTCATCTGGTGTGATTCTGGATGTTTACTGAAGAAACACTGAGAAATAAGTACATACAAACATTTAAATCGGTTATGAAGATTTAACACACTTGTAATGACGATTTGAGAAATCTTGAAAAGGTTCGAGCATGTGTTTAACATTACTTGAAAAATTAATGAAAACGATCTTTAAAAAATTTGAGCGGATCTAAAAAGCTGATTATATGAAGATCTGAAACCCTTTGAGATATAATATATGAAGTTAGTCATTACAGCTTTCTAAGTTGGTCGTAGCGACTAAAAACTGTTGGAATGGTCGAAAAAGTTTTCTTTAGGTCATTAGATGTGATTTTGGTTTTCTTATGAAGCTCTAAGAAGTTAAAAATCGATAATTTATGTCGGTTATTTCGATGTAACAAACTTATAATAGAGACAGCATATGTAGTAAGTCTGTTAAGTTAATGAAAACGACCTAAAAAAAGAAAGGATCTGAAAAGTTCAGTATGACGATCTGAAACCCTTTGAGACACAAAATATGAAGTTACTAATTTACAGTCTTTTAAGTTGGTTATAACGATTAGAACTACTGGAATGGTCGAAAATGTTCTATCTAGGTCATTTGTTGTGATTTGGAATGTTTACTGATGAAGCTCTAAGAAGTTAACAGAAACGATCACTTTTATCAGTTATATCTTATATGAAGTCAGTCATTACAGTGTGTTAAGTTGGGTATAACGACTGACGTTGTTGGAATTATGGACAAGGTTCTAGAGAGGTCATATGATGTGATTCTGGATTTTTACCGAAGACACTGAGAAATAATTACGTACGATCATTTAAATCGGTTATGACGATCTAGCACATTTGTAAAGACGATTTGAGAAATCATGAAAAGGATCGACCCATATGTTTAATATTACATGACAAACTAATGAATATGATCACAAAACAACTTGAGAGGATTTAAAATGTTGAATACGACGATTTCAGAAGCTTTTAGAGACAACATTTAAAGTTAGTTATTACAGTGTTTTATGCTGGTTATAAAACCAAAATTGTTAGAATAGTCCAAAAGGTTCTCTAGAGGTCATTTGGTGTGATTTTGTGTGATTTTGGTTGTTTACTATGAAGCCCTGACACGTTAGTAAAAACGTTCATTTTTGTTGGTTATTATGATCTAATACACCTATGATGGAGACAACATATGAAGAAAGTCATTACAGTCTATTAAGTTGGTTATATCGACTAGAATCCTTTTCATAGTTGAGAAGGTTCTATAGAGGTTATTTGGTGTTATTTTGTATGGTTACTGATGAAACTCTGAGAAGTTAGTTATATATTTCGGTCATGATAATCTAGCCCACCACTTGTAATGACGATTTGAGAAATAATGAAAAGGGTCGAATCATGTTTTTAATATTAACTGAAATATTAATGAAAACGTTGAGAGAAACAATTTGAGTGGATCGAAAAAGGTGATATGACGACTTGAGACAATTAAAGATGCATCATTAGAGTCTAAAAGACGCTTTAGTAACAACTAAGATTGTTGGAATAGTCGAGAAAGTTCGCTGTAGGTCATTTAGTGTGATTTTGGATGTTTACTGATGAAACTTTGAGAAGTAGTAAAACGATCATTTATGTTGGTTATTAAAATCAAAAGCAATTGTATTGGAGACAACATATGAAGTTAGTCTTTAAAGGTGGTTATAACGACTAAAATTGTTGAAATAGTCAAGGGTTAAGGTTCTCTAAAGGTGTGATTTTTCGTTTTCTGATGAAGCTCAGATATGTTAATGAAAACGATCATTTATGTTTTTTATTACGATCTAAAATACTTGTAATGGAGACAACATATGAAATTAGTCATCACAGTTATAACGACTAAAGTTATTAGAATATTCATTTACGTTCTATAGTGGTTATTTTTGCGTGATTAGTGGTATGTTTCGATCAAAAAATCTTTGAAATGGAGATAACATATTAAGTTAGTCATTACAGTCATTTAAGTTGGTTATAACGACTAAAGTTGTTGGAATTGTTGATAAGGTTTATAGGCGGTAAATTGATGTAATTTTGGATGTTTATCGATGACTCTCTAAGAAATAAGTTAAACGGATCTTTTTATTCGGTTATGACGATTTAACACATTTTTAAAGATTAAGAAATATTGAAAAGGGTCGAAGCCTGTATTAAAAACTATTTGAAAAATTAGCTAAAATGATCTTGAAAGTACTTGAGAGAATCTGAAAGGTTGAATATGACGATTTGAAACCATTTGAGAGAAAACATATGAAGTTAGTCAATTACTGCCTTTGGAGTTGGTTATAAAGACTAAAATTGCTAGAATTGTCGAAAAAGTTCTGTAGAGGTCATTTGATGTGATTTTGGATGTGTACTGATGAAGCTCTAAGAAATTAATAAAAACGATCATTCATGTTTGATATTTCGATGTATCAAACTTGTAATGGAGAAAAAATATGGTTAGTCATTACAGTCTGTTAAGTTCGTCATAACGACTAAAGTTATTGGAATAGTCAATACGGTTCTATATAGGTTATTTTTGTGTGTTTATGGTTATTGAAAATAATAATTTGTTTCCGTTATTTCGATCTAACAAATTTTGTAATGAAGTTAATCATTACAGTCATTATAGTTGGTTATAACGACTAAAGTTGTTGGAATTGTCAAGATTATAGGCGGTCAATTGACGTGATTTTGGATGTTAACGAAGACACTAAGAAACAATTTAAAACGATCATTTAATTCCGTTATGACGATTTAACACACTAATAAGGTCGATTAGAGAAATCTTGAAAATGGTCGAAGCATGTGTATAACATTACTTGAAAAATTAATGAAAACGATCCTAAAAAAAACTTAAGAGCATCTGAAAAGTTGAATATTACCTTTGAGAGAAAACATAAGAAGCTGGTCATTACAGTCTTTTAAGTTGATTATGACGACTAAAATTGTTGGAATAATGGAAAAGTTCTCTAGAGGCCATTTGGTGTGATTTTGAATGTTTAGTAATGAATTTCTAATAAGTTAATTAAAACGATCATTTATATTAGAAATTTCGATTTAACAAACTTGTAATTGAGACAACATATGGAGCTAGTAATTACAGTTTGTTAAGTTGGTTATAACGACTAAAAGCATGGAACTGTCGAGAAGGTTCTCTAGCGGTAATTTGGTGTGATTTTAGATGTTTCCTGATGAAGGTTAGAGAAGTTAGAAAAAATTATCATTTATATTATTTATTACCATCTAAAAAATTTGTAATGGAGACAACATATGAAGTTAGTCATTAAAGTCTATGAAGTTGGTTATAATAGCTAAAGTTATTGGAATATTCAATAAGGTTTTCTAGTGGTTATTTTCAAGTGATTATAGATATGTACTAATGAAGCTCTGAGAAGTTACTAAAAAAGATTATTTGGTTCGTTTATTTTGATCTGACAAACTTTTAATGGAGATAACATATTGTTAGTCAATACAGTCATTTAAGATTGTTATAACGACTAAAGTTGTTGTAATTGTCTAGAAGTTTATAGGTGTAAATTTGAATGTTTAGCGATGACACTCTGAAAAACAAGTAGAAGCGATCATTTTATTTTGTTATGAGAAATCTTGAAAAGGTTCGAGAATGTGTTTAACATTACTTGAAAAAATAAGGAAAAAGATCTTAAAAAAAAAAAAAAAATGAGAAGATATGAAAAAGTGAATATGATGATCTGAAACCCTTTGAGAAACAACATATGAAGATAGTCATTACAGTTTTTTAATTTGGTCATAACGACTAAAGCTATTAGAATGGTCGAAAAAGTTCTATTTATATCATTTGGTTTGATTTTGGATGTTTACTGATGAAGCTCTAAGAAGTTGATAATAGCGATAATTTATGTCGGTTATTTCGATGTAGCAAACTTGTAATGGAGACAACATATGTAGTCAGTCTGTTAAGTTAGTTATAACGACTAAAGTTGTTGGAATTGTCGACAAGGTTCTATAGAGCTCAACTGATGTGATTCTGGATGCTTACCGAAGACACTCTGAGAAATAAGTACGTACGATCATTTAAATCGGTTATCACGATCTAACACACTTATAATGACGATCTGAGAAATCATGAAAAGGATCGACCCGTATGTTGATCGACCCGTATGTTTAATATTACATGAGAAACTAATAAAAATGATCATAAAACAACTTGAGAGGATCTGAAGAGTTGAATACGACGATTTGATGCCCTTTTAGAGACAATATTTAAAGTTGTTATTACAGTCTTTTAAGGTGGTTACATATGCTAAAGTTCTTGGAATAGTCGAGAAGGTTCTCTAGAGGAATGATCTTTGATGTTTTTGATGAAGCTCAGAGAAGTTAATAGAAACGATCAGTTATATTGTTTAATACGATCTAACACACTTAAAGTGGAGACAACTTTTGAAGTTAGTTATCAAAGTCTGTTAAGTTGGTAATAACGAACTAAGTGATTAAAATATTTAATAAGATTCTATATTTGTCATATTTGCGTTATTATTGATATGTACTAATCAGTCCCTAAAAAATTATTAAAAACGACAAATTGCTTTCGATTGTTTAGATCTAAGAATCTTTGTAATGGATACAACATGTTATGCTGGTTATTGCAGTCATTTAAGTTGGTTATAACGACTAAAGTTGTTGTAATGATCGAGAAGGCTACAGACAGTAAATTGATGTAATTTTAGATGTTTATCGATGGCTCTCTAAGAAATAAGTAAAAAGGATCATTTTATTCGGTTATGGCGATTCAACACACTTATAATGACGATTTGAGAAATCTTGAAAAAGTTCGAGCATGTGTTTATCATTATTTTAAAAAATAATGAAAACGATCCTAAAAAAACTTGACTGTTATGACGATTTAACACATTTGTAAAGAAGACTTGAGAGGTCTTGAAAAGAGTCGAAGTTTGTGTTTAATATTATATGAAAAATTAATGAAAATGACCTTGAAAATACTTGAGAGAATCTGAAAGGTTGAATATGATGATCTGAAACCTTTTGAGAGAAAACATATGAAGTTAATCAATTAGAGCCTTTAAAGTTGGTTATAACGTTTAAAATTTTTAGAATAGTCGAAAAAGTTCTCTAGAGGTCATTTAATGTGATGTTGGATGTGTACTAATGAAGCTCTAAGAAGTTAATAAAAACGATCATTTATGTTTATTGTTTCGATGTCTTAAACTGGTAATGGAGAAACATATGAAGTTAGTCATTGCAGTCTGTTAAGTTGGTCATAATGACTAAAGTTATTAGATTAGTCAATACGGTTCTATAGAGATTATTTTTGTGTGTTTATGGTAATGTACTAACGAACTTTTGAGAAGCTATTAAAAATGAAAATTTGTTTCCGTTATTTTGATCTAACAAATTTTGTAATGGAGGTAACATGAAGTTAGTCATTACAGACATTTAAGTTGGTTACAAAGACTAAAGTTGTTGGAATTGTCGAGAAGAATATAGTGTGATTTAGGATGTTAAAAAAACACACTCTAAGAAATAACTAAAAACGATCATTTAATTCAGTAATGGCGATTTGAGAAATCTTGAAAATGATCGAAGCTTGTGTATAACATTACTTGATAAATTAATCAAAACGATCTTTAAAAACTTGCGAGCATCTGAAAAGTTGAATATGACAATTTAAAATTCAACCCTTTGAGAGAAAAAATATGAAGTTAGTCATTACTGTCTTATAAGTTGGTTATAACGACTAAAAGTGTTGGAATAGTCGAAATCTTCTCTATAGGCAATTTGGTGTGATTTTAAATGTTTACTAATGAAGCTCTAAGAAGTTTATAATAACGATCATTTAAATCTGAAACTTAGACTTCACAAACTTGTAATGGAGACAATGACTAAAATTTTTGGAATAGTCGACAAGGCTCTCTAGAGGTGATTTGGTCTGATTTTAGATTTTTCTGATGAAGCTCAGAAAAATTAGTAAAATTGAATATTTATGTTATCAATTACCATCTAACACACTTGTAATGGAGACAACATATGAAGTTAGTCATTAAAGTCTATGAAGTTGGTTATAATGACTAAAGTTATTGGAATATTCAATATGGTTCTATAGTGGTTATTTTTGTGTGATTATGGATATGTACTAATGACGTTCTGAGAAGTTATTAAAAAGATAATTTGGTTCGTTTTTTTCTTTTATCTTATAAACTTTGTAATGGAGAAAACATATTAAGTAAGTCATTAACGATACCTCTCTCTGATATAAAAAAAAAAAATTATTTTTTTCGGTAATGACGATTTGAGAAATCTTGAAAAGGTTCGAAGCATTCGTTTGAAATTATCTAAAAGATTAATGAAAACAATCTTTAAGAAACTTGGGAGGATCTGAAAAGTTGAATATGACGATCTGAAACTATTTGAGAGACAATATATGAAGTTAGTCATAACAGTCTTTGAAGCTGGTCATAACGAAAAAGTTCTCTTGAGGTCATTTGGTGTGATTTTAGATGTTTACTGACGAAGCTGTAAGAATTTGATAAAAACATATGAAGTTAGTCATTACAATCTGTTAATTTAGTCATAACTACTAATATTGTAGGAATTGTCGAAAAGGTTTTATAGAGGACATTTTTTGTGATTTTGCATGATTTCCGAAGACGCGCTAATAAAAAAGTAAAAACGATCATTTAATTCCGTTATGACGATTTAACACACTTGTAATGACGAATTGAGAAATCTTGAAAAGGTTCGAGCTTTTGTTTAACATTACTTGAAAAATTAATGAAAACGATCTTAAAAAAAAAAATATTTGAGAAGATCTGAAAAGTTGAACATGACGATCTAAAACCTTTTGAGAGACATCATATGAAGTTAATTACAGCTTTTTAAGTTAGTTATAACGACTAAAACTGTTGGAATGGTCGAAAAAGTTCTCTTTAGGTCATTACGTGTGGTTTTAGATGTTTACTTATGACACTGTAAGAAGTTAAAAAAACGATCATTTATGTTGGTTATTTCGATGGAACAAACTTGTAATGGAGACAACATATGTGGTCAGTCTGGTAAGTTGGTTTTAACGACTTACGTTGTTGGAATGGTCGACAAGGTTCTATAGAGGACATATAGTGTGACTCTGGATGTTTAACAAGGACACTCTGCAAAATTAGTACGTAGGATCATTTAACTGTAATGACGATTTAAAAAATCATGAAGAGGATCGACCCACATATTCATCATTACATGAAAAACTAATGAAAATCATCATAAAACAACGTGAGAGGATCTAGAAAGTTGAATATGACGATTTGAGACCCTTTTAAAGACAACATTTAAAGCTAGTTATTACAGTCTTTTATGATGGTTATAAAAGTAAATTTTTTATAATAGTCGAGAAGGTTCTTTAGAGGTCATTTGGTGTGATTTTGGGTGTTTACTATGGAGCTCTGACACGTTAGTGAAAACGGTCATTTATGTTGGTTATTACACTTGTAATGGAGAAAACATATGAAGATAGTCATTACAGTCTATTAAGTTGGTTATAACAACTAGAATCCTTTCAGTAGTTGAGAAGGTTCTATAGAGGTCATTTTGTGTGATTTTGTATGTTTACTGATGAAACTCTGAGAAGTTAGTTATATAGTTCGGTCATGATGATCTAGCCCACCACTTGTAATGACGATCTGAGAAATCATGAAAAGGGCCGCAGCATGTTTTAAGTATTAATTGAAATATTAATGAAAACGTTCTGAGAAACAGCTTGAAAGGATCTGAAAAGGTGGTAAGATGATTTGAGACACATACATAGGCATCATATGAAGTTACTCATTAGAGTCTTTTAAGTCGGTTGGAATAGTAGAGAAAGTTCGCTTTAGGTCATTTAGTGTGATTTTGAATGTTTACTGATGAAACTCTAAGTTAGTAAAACAATCTTTATGTTGTTTATTAAAATCTAAGACAATTGTATTGCAGACAACATATGAAGTTAGTCATTACTGTCTCTTAAGGTGGTATATAACGACTAAGATTGTTGGAATAGTTGAGAAGGTTCTCTAGAGGTAATTTGGTGTGATTTTAGATGTTTTCTGATAAAGCTCAGAGAAGTTAGTAGAAACTTAAAAAAGGTTCGAGAGTGTGTTTGAAAAATTGATGAAAATTATCTTAAAGAAAAAAACGAGAGGATCTTAAAAGTTGAGAGACAGCAGATGAACATAGTCATTACAGTCTTTTAATTTGGTTATAAGGACTAAAACTGTTGGAATGGTCGAAAAAGTTCTCTTTAGGTCATTTGGTGTGATTTGGAATGTTTACTGATAAAGCTCTAAGAAGTTGATAAACACGATCATTTAAGTCGATTATTTCAATGTAACAAACATGTAATGGAGACAATATATAAAGTCTCATTACAGTCTGTTAAGTTGGTTATAACGACTAACGTTGTTGGAATTATCGATAAGATTCTATGGACGTCATCTGGTGTAATTCTGGATGTTTACTGAAGACAGCCTGAGAAGTAAGTACATACTATCATTTAAATCGGTTATGACGATCTAACACATTTGTAATGACGATTTGAGAAATCATGAAAAGGATCGACCCATATTTTTGATATTACTTGAAAAACTATCGAAAATGATCATAAAACAACTTGAGAGGATATAAACAGTTGAATACGACGATTTGAGACCCTTATAGAGACAACATTTAAAGTTAGGTATTACGGTCTTTTATGGTGTTTATAACACTAAAATTGTTGGAATAGTCAAGAAGGTTCTCTAGAGGTCATTTGGTGTGATTTTGGATGTTTACCAGACACTCTGAGAAATGAGTAAATACTTTCATTTAAATCGCTTATGACGGTCTAAAACACCTATAACGACGATTTGAGAAATCTTGAAAAGGATAGAAACGTGTGTTTAATATTACTTGAAAAATTAATGTAAATGATCATAAAACAACTTAAGAGGATCTAAAAAGTTGAGTTCGACGATTTGAAACCCTTATAGAGACAATATTTAAAGTTAGTTATTAGACTTTAAATGTGGTTATATATGATAAATTTGTTGGAATTGTCGAGAAGGTCCTCTAGAGGTCAATTGGTGTTATTTTGGATGTATATTAATAAAGCTCTGAGACTTTAGTAAAAACGTTCGTTTATGTTGTTAATTTCGATCTAACACATTTGTAATTGAGACAAAATATGAAGATAGTCATTTCAGTCATTTAAGGTGGTTGAAACGACTAAAATTGTTGGAATAGTCAAGAAGGTTCTCTAGAGATGTGATTTTTGATGTTTTCTGATGAAACTCAGAGAAGTTAATGAAAACTATCATTTATGTTGTTTATTACACTTGTAATGGAGACAACATATTAAGTTAGTCATGAAATTCTTTTAAGCTGGTTATAACGACAAAAGTTATTACAATATTCAGTAAGGTTCTATAGTGTTTTTCTTGCCTGATTCTTGATATGTATTAATTAAGCTCTGAAAAGTTATAAAAAACGATAATTTGTTTCGGTTGTTTCGACCTAACAATCCTTGTAATAGATATAACATTTTAAGTTAGTCGTTACAGTCATTTAAGTTGGTTATAACGACTAAAGTTATTGAAGCTGTCGAGAAGTTTATAGACGGTAAATTGGTGTAATTTTGGATGCTTATCGATGACTCTCTAAGAAATAAGTAAAAAGGATCATTTTATTCTGTTATGACGATTTCACACATTTGTAAAGAAGACTTAAGAAATTTTGAAAAGGGTCGAAGCATGTGTTTAAAACTACTTGAAAAATTAATGAAAACGATTTTGAGATTACTTGATAAAATCTGAAAGGTTAAAAATGACGATCTAAAACCAATTGAGAGAAAACATATGGTTTTTCAATTACAGCCTTAGAATTTGGTTATAACGACTAGAGTTGTTGAAATTGTCGAGAAGGCGGTCAATTAGCGTAATTTTGAATGTTAAGGAAGACACTAAGAAATAATTAAAAACGATCATTTAACTCCGTTATGACGATTTAACACACTTGTAATGTCAATTAGAGAAATTTTGAAACGGTCGAAGTATGTGTATAACATTACTTAAGAAATTAATGAAAACGATCTTAAAAAACTTGAAAGCATCTGAAAAGTTGAATATGACGATTTGAAACCCTTTGAGAGAAAGCATAATGAAGTTAGTCATTACAGTCTTTTAAGTTGGTTATAGCGACTAAAATTGTTAGAATAGTCGAAAAGTTCTCTAGAGGCCATTTGGTGTGGTTTTGAATGTTTACTAATGAAGCTCTAAGAAGTTAATAAAAACGATCATTTATTTCAGAAATTTCGATCTAAGAAACTTGTAATGGAGACAACATTAGAAACTAGTAATTTGTCCGTTAAGTTTGTTAGAACGACTTTGTAATGGAGAAAACATATTGTTAGTCATTACAGTCACTTAAGATGGTTATAACAACTAAAGTTTTTGTAATTTTCTAGAAGATTATAGGGTTTATACTGGTGTAAGTTTGGATATTGAGCGATGACACTTTGTGAAATAAGTAAAAACGATCATTTTATTCGGTTATGACGATTTAAAGCACTTGTAATAAGGATTTGAGAAATCTTGAAAAGCTTCGAAGCATAAGTTTAAGATTATTTGAAAATTAATGAAAACAGTCTTAAAAAACTTTTAAGGATCAGAAAAGTTGAATATGATGATATGAAACTATTTGAGAGACAACATATGAAGATATAACAGTCTTTGAAGTTGGTCATACCGACTAAAATTATTAGAATAGTCTAAAAAGTTCTCTAGATGTCATTTGGTGTGATTTTGGATGTTTACTGATGAAGCTTTAGGAAGTTCATGAAATCGATCATTTATATCTGTTATTTCGATGTAAAAAACTTGTAATGGAGACGACATATGAAGTTAGTCTCTACAGTCTGTTAAGTTGGTCATAACGACTAAAGGTGTAGGAATTGTCGAAATGGTTTATAGAGGATATTTATTGTGATTTTACATGATTACCGAAGACGCGCTAAGAAGTAGGTAAAAACGATCATTTAATTCCGTTATTAAGATTTAGCACAAATGTAATGACGATTTGAGAAATCTTGAAAAACTACGAGCATGTGTTTAACAATACTTGAAGAATTAATGAAAACGATTTTTAAAAAAATGAAAAGCATCTGAAAAGTTGAATGTGACGATCTGAAACCCTTTGAGAGACAACATATGAAGTTACTAATTTCAGTCTTTTAAGTTGGTTATAACGCCTAAAACTGTTGGAATGGTCGAAAAAGTTCTCTTTAGGTCTTTTGTTGTGATTTGGAATGTTTACTAATGAAGCTCTAAGAAGTTAATAAAAAACGATAATTTATGTCAGTTATTTCGATGTAATAAACTTGTAATGGAGACAACATATGAAGTTAAGTTGGTTATAACGACTAACATTGTTGGAATTGTCGATAAGGTTCTATGGAAGTCATCTTTACTAAAGAAACACTGAGAAATCAGTACAAACGATCATTTAAATCGGTTATGAAGATTGAACAGACTTGTAATGATGATCTGAGAAATCTTGAAAAGGCTCGAGCATGTGTTTAACCTTACTTGAAAAATTAATGAAAACGATCTTAAAAAAACTTGAGAGGCTCTAAAAAGTTGAATATGACGATCTGAAAGCCTTTGAGAGACAATATATGAAGTTAGTCATTACAGTTTTTAAGTTGGTCATAGTGACTAAAACTGTTGGAATGGTCAAGTTTTCTTTAGGTTACTAGGTGTGATTTTGGAAGTTTTCTTATGAAGCTCTAAGAAGTTAATATAAACGATAATTTATGTTGGTTATTTCATTGTAACAAACTTGTAATGGAGACAACAAATGTAGTCAGTTTTTTTAAATTAAAGAAAACGATCTAAAAGAAAAAAAAAAAACAAGAGGGGTCTGAAAAGTTGAATATGACAGTCTGAAGTCCTTTGAGAGACGGCATATGAAGTTACTAATTGCAGCCTTTTAAGTTGATTATAACGACTCAAACTGTTGAAATGGTTGAAAATGTTCTATTTAGGTCACTTGTTGTGATTTGGAATGTTTACTGATGAAGCTCTGAGAAGTTAATAAAAACGATCATTTATTTCAGTTATTTCAATGTAACAAACTTGCAATGGAGACAACATATGAAGTCAGTCTTTACAGTCTGTTATAAGGACTAACGTTGTTGGAATTGTCGAAAAGGATTTATAGAGGTCGTCTGGTGTGATTCTGGATGTCTACTGAAGACGCTCTGAGAAATGATTACGTACGATCATTTAAATCGGTTATCACGATCTAACACATTTGTAATGACGATTTGAGAAATCATGAAAAGGATTGACCCATATGTTTAATATTACATGAAAAACTAATGAAAATGATCATAAAACAACTTGAGAGGGTTTAAAAAACTGAATACGATGATTTGAGAACATTTTAGACAAAACATTTAAAATTATGGTGGTTATAAAACTAAAATTGCTGGAATAGTCGAGGTTCTCGAGAGGTTATTTTGTGCGATTTTGGATGTTTACTATGAAGCCCTGACACGTTAGTAAAAACTTTCATTTATGTTGGTTATTACGATCTAACACACTTATAATGGAGACAACATATGAAGATAGTCATTATAGTGTATTAAGTTGGTTATAACGACTAGAATCATTTGAATAGTTGAGAAGGTTCTATAGAGGTCATTTGGTGTTATTTTGTATGGTTACTGATGAAACTCTGAGAAGTTAGTTATATATTTAGGTCATAATGATCTAGCCCACCACTTGTAATGACGATCTGAGAAATCATGAAAAGGGTAGGAGTAAAATTTTAATATTAATTGAAATATTAATGAAACCGTTGTGAGAAACAAATTGAGTGGATCTAAAAAGGTGATATGACGACTTGAGACAATTAAAGATGCATCATATGAAATTAGGCATTAGAGTCTAAAAGACTCGTTATTAATAACTAAGATTGTTGAAATAGTCGAGAAAGTTCGCTGTAGTTCATTTAGTGTAATTTTGGATATTTACTGGGAAGTTAGTAAAACGAACATTTATGTTGGTTATAAAATTTAAGACAACTGTATTGGAGACAACATATGAAGTTAGTCACTACAATTGTTGGAATAGTCGAGAAGGTTCTCTTGAGGTAATATGGTGTGATCTTAGATGTTTTTCGATGACACTCAGAGAAGTTAGTAAAAACGATCAATTATTTCGGTTATGACGATTTAAGACATTTGTAATGACGATTTGAGAAATCTTGAAAAGATTCGAGCATGTTTAACATTACTTGAAAAATTAATGAAAACGATCTTAAAAAAACTTGAGAGGATCTGAAAAGTTGAATATGACGATCTGAAACCCTCTAAGAGACAACATATGAATTTAGTAATTACAGTCTTTTAAATTGGTTATAATGACTAAAACTGTTGGAATGGTCGAAAAAGTTCTCCTTAGGTCATTTGGTGTGATTTGGAATGTTTACTGACGAAGCTCTAAGAAGTTAATAAGAACGATCATTTATATCGGGTATTTCGATGTAACAAACTTGTTATGGAGACAACATATGAAGTCAGTTATTACAGTCTGTTAAATTGGTTATAACGACTAACGTTGTTGGAATTGTCGATTAGGTTCTATGGAGGTCATCTGGTTTGATTATGGATGTTAATGAAGACCCACTGAGAAATAAGTACAAATGATTATTTAAACGGTTATGACATCTAACACACTTGTAATAACGATTTAAGAAACCTTGAAAAGTTTCGAGCATGTGTTTAATATTAATTGAAAGATTAATGAAAACGATCTTAAAAAAAATTGAGAAGATCTGAATATGACGATCTGAAACCCTTTGAGAGACAACATATATAGTTAATTATGGTTTTTCAATCTGGTTCTAACGACTGAAACTGTTGGAATGGTCGAAAAAGTTCTCTTTAGGTCATTTTGTGTGATTTTCGATGTTTACTGATGAAGCTCTAAGAAGTTAATAAAAACGATCATTTATATCGGTTATTTCGATGTAACAAACTTGTAATGGAGAGAACATATGTAGTCAGTCTTTTAAGTTGGTTATAACGACTAATGTTGTTGGAACTGTCGATAAGGTTCTATGGAGGTCATCTGGTGTGATTCTGGATCGTCGGCTATGACGATCTAACACACTTATAATGACGATTTGAGAAATCATGAAAAACTAATGAAAATGATCAGAAAACAACTTGAAAGGATATAAAAAGTTGAATAGACGATTTGAGACCCTTATAGAGACAACGTTTAAAGTTAGTTATTACTTTTAAGGTGGTTATAACACTAAAATTGTTGGAATAGTCGAGAAGGTTCTCTAGAGGTCATTTGGTGTGATTTTGGATGTTTACCGAAGACATTCTGAGAAATAAGTAAATACGATCATTCAAATCCCTAATGACGATCTAAAACACCTGTAATGACGATTTGAGAAATCATGAAAAGGATCGAGTTGTGTTTAATATTATTTGAAGAATTAATGAAAATGATCATAAAACAATTTGAGAGATCTAAAAAGTTGAATTCCACGAATTGAGACCCTTTTAGAGACAACATTTAAATTGGTTATATATGCTAAAATCGTTGGAATTGTCGAGAAGGTTCTGTAGAGGTCATTTGGTGTTGCATCAATTCTACACCTTTGACTTATGTAAATGAAGAACCTGATATAACTGACCCTTTGACACTCACATCTTCTGATTGGTCGAGTTGCAGTATTTCAACCTCATGTTTCTGATAAAATTGGAAATATCAATAATAAAGATGTGAGTAAAGAGAAATTGTTCGAAAAAGGCAACTCGACAAATTCTGGAAAATGTAGAGTGGTGAATATATAAAAAATTTGCATCCTATAGTGAAGGGCTTTAAACCTAATTGTAATCTGAAGGGTTCTGTTGTATTGATAAGAGAAGATAACGTTCCCAGAATGAGTTGTCCTCTAGGCATGATTACTTATTTACTTCCTGGCAGGGATGGTATAGTAAGGTGCGTCAATGTACAAACTGCTAAGGGTGTGTTGTGTAGACCTATTTAGAATTTACATGACAGAGATTTTTCATGATGTGAATAATGCTAATGAAAATTTACAAGTTCCTGTGGAGAGCCCTATACATGATAGGAAGGAGGAAGTTGTTTTAGGAGATAATGATGAATTTAAAAATCTTGAAAATGTAAAGATATCTAGGAGTGGGCGTGTGATTAAGCCCCGTACTTTACTTGATTTATGATGTTTAGCTTTAAGAATGAGGTTACTTATGTATTACTGCTGACTCAATGTACAGTGATTTATTCTTTATTTATATGACTGTATTTGCTTTAGTTTCATAGGAGCTGGATTGCTCTTATGGTGGGGAGTATGTTAAGAATTTTACTGTACTACTAAGTATTTTGTAGTGACCCTCAAGTCGGCCACTAGTTTTTTTTAGGTCCCCATACCAATTACCAGTTTTCTTTGATTTACTGTCAAAATGTTGATGGTTATTATTATTTCTTTTCCTGACTTGTATTGGAAAATTTTAATGAAAAGGTATTGGTATTAATTTGTTACGTTGCTTTATGCATTTATTAAGGTTTGAGTAAAACGGAACTAGTTTTTCAAAGTTTGACTTTTTGTATGTTTGGTTGTACGAGAATAGAGCTCGGAGAATATGGCTGCCTTTGTTTACCTGTTCCTGCGTCCTCCTCTATTTTAGCCAAAGTTTCGCCTTAGTTTCTACACAGGACTCGTGTTCGTTGCAGGATGCAGCGGTCAGTGGTTTATTGGTTTGAACAAATTGGGCTCGAACTATTTACGTAGATTGTATGGAAATGTATAGTTTGGTAAATATTTCGATAACCAG
>JAYMFT010223798.1:0-11307 GCA_038088735.1 Panulirus argus | reverse complement strand
ATACCCGGTCTCGTGCACCAAAACTGCTGACACACTCACTCAGCTGCTCCCAAAACACTTGCCTCTCAAGATCTTTTCTCTCATGACCAGGTGCATAAGCACTAATGATCACCCATCTCTCATCATCCACTTTCAGTTTTGCCCAAATCAATCTGGAATTTACTTCCTTACACTCTATCACATACTCCCACAATTCCTGCTTCAAGAGTAATGCAACTCCTTCCTTAACTCTTGTCCTCTCAGCAACCCCTGATTTCACTCCTAAAATGTTTCCAAACCATTCTTACCCTTTTTCACTTGAGCTTTGTTTCACTCAGAGCCAGAACATCCATGTTTCTTTCCTCAAACATACTACCTATCTCTCCTTTATTCTCCCTGCCTGAATCCTTCTGTTTCCCCTTTTAAAAATTGAAAATACAAGAAGGGGAGGGTTTCCAGCCCCCCGCCCTGCTTTCTATGACACGCAGGAAATATGCAGGAAGTATACAATCTCTTTTGTAACTTCTTTCCTAATGCATGAAATGATAATTATCTGGATATCAGAAAGAATTCAGGAAAATACCTTATCTAGCACACCTTGAGTCCTGAAGAAATGTGGTTGCAAAAAATAGACAGAATGCTGTCAGTTATTTCCTGTACGTATTGCACGTTATTTTCATTGCTTAAATAACATTCTGATTACTATTTGGTCCATTATTCCCATAATGTTTTGAGTATCATATCTTCTATTTTTGGCCTATGGTCCCTAACCCTTACTTACAAGGAAACGGATGTCATGATACTCGTATAGCATGATATTGTTTCAGCATAAAATTTCTTGTTACCCTTCTCATGCTATGACCCTTTCTGCATCATTTAGCAGGATATAAACTAAAGGAGGCTATATATGAGAGGGATTTAGAAGTTGATAATGTACCTAAGCTGTCACCAGGACTCTGTCTCAGAAGAATTGTTAAGGATACACCGTCTCAAGGAAAATATTAGAAAAGCATTTTCATACATGGATAAAGAAATGTTCAGCAACTTCAAGTTTGATCACCATATATAAGGAAAAAAAAAGAACTGATTGAGAAGGTTCAGCATGGCCAGTAATGATGATAAATGGATTTAGACAGATAGATTGAAATAAGAGGTTAGAGGCCATGAATTTCCAATCATGAAAAAAGAATGTGTAACAAGGTTGATAGTGAAGAGTTCTTCATGAAATGTAAAAACAAAGGAACAGAGAACATAAAGAAGGTAAACAAAAGACTTTTTAGAAACTGATTTTTTTTCCTTTTTTGTATCAGTGTAATGGATGAATAGAATAACTAAGTGATGAAGTTGTGAAAGCTGGCAGTAAAGAAAAGTTTAAAGATTTGTATGATGGTTGAGAAAGCTCAAGAGATGGGGTTCCACAAAATTTATAACTCCCTTCCCATACTGAAAATAGGCTAATCATGTATGCTATATATACCAAAACATATAAATATACACTCTCAGTACAGCACAAACTTATCACAGATCTTTCACGACTTTGAAAAACTTCATTTATCATTCAACTTATTTTACAATAACTAAATCAAAAGCAGTCCTAACTATCACCATCATCATGTACATCTTAACCTCAATTCAAAATGAGCTCATACTATAGTAAACCAAACAGTCTGGTTATAGATTACCTCTACATTTCAATGATTGAGGTCCTAGCAGGAATGCTTGAAGCATGTGCTGAAGAATTATAAACACTGGTTTAATCTTCACAAAAATAGAGGACTTGTCATTTACTTTTACCAAGAAATAAGACACTGAAAAAAGAATAATGTCAACATTGGAAGGAAAACCAGAAGATGAGAAACATGAAAAGATAAAAAGATAAAGGGAATAAGGAAACAATAAGAGAAATGGAAAATTTTGAAGCAGAGGTTGTCTGACAATAATGGTTATTCCCAGATTTACCTACAAGATCTAAGGGTAGGGTTCTAAGCTAGAGATAATATTGTGCCAAAAATTGATAAAAAACAACCAGATAAACATACCCTATTCAAACAGATTATCAAGTATCCTTCATTTCCAAGTATGTAGTCAACCTACCCACACTATCAACAAAAAACAACTGATTCTTTTATAAACAAAAGTTTGAATGAAAAGATTATCTAGAAAAATACAGCCTCAGTATCAAAGTGAGTTTTATCTATTCAAATGATTATCACAGTTAAATTTCTTTAATCCAGCAATCTATGGTTTGGAAAAAACTGAATTTGGCCTATTTTGGCAAAATTCACCATCTGGTTTTGACATGTTATGCCTAACAGTATGTAATTCTTTTCACATTAGCACAAACCCCACATTCTGTTGATGACTCAGATATAATTACCCTTGTTCCAAATGTCTCCATTGCTTCTGAAGATGTATATATAGTTTCAATATAACACATTGTTTAGGGAGACCTCAAGAAGATGATGTTCCTTATGTTCCAGAAATATTTAAACAGTATCCACTGGATACTTCAATAGTCTAACCTTATTAATTTTTCTCACAGATAAATGCATTACAAATATTTTATTGTCACAAGAATAACTTGAGAAGAATTTGAAATACTGCACACAAACACTTTCCTTTTATCATACCTACAATGCCCTATGAATATTGGTGCCAGATTTTCTGTTGTAAATTATTCCACTGAAACTCTAAATCTCTTGTACAACAACTGCACAACTATTTCATAACACTGTGCTGTATGGTAGCTTAAATGATGTTAATATTTACAACACGTTTTTCCCTAGGTTAACAGACAGGTACTACCTATTGTAAACATTCAATTAAATGTCCAACTTTTTAAATTACGTAGTGCAAAATGTTGAAGCGTTCACATAACATTCATTTGTTCATGCATCCAGATTTGATGTAAAAAATCATACCACTTCAGTTCAGTCCTGCTATGCTTATCCCCACTTGTGTTTTAGCTAAGAATCAAAGATTTTCATCTTTATAACTGCTAAAATGAGCAAGTGCAGCATCTGGTTCAGTAGTTAGGGATGTATAATTATCATATACAATACAACAGTGACTGCCATGTGATATAGCAATATGATAGTGGGTAATGTTCTATCAAAATCAAAAAGTACTTTATTTTGCTATATGATAGTAATCTTTTATGAATTTAAGTACAACAGAAAACACCATATGTGAACAGTAAACTTTTCAGGAACTTATCTAATACTTTGAATTAGAAATCCCTGTTGTATAAGCGTGCTGTAAATGAGAAGACTCCATTTTGCTAATAGAATTAACTTGCATTTCCAGATTTTACTGTTTGCTAAAGCATCAGAATCCTTGAAAATGTCCAGTACCTATACTTTGGAGGAATCACTGGTTTGGCAGTTGCTTGATCCTAAAAATGCTAAACTAAAGGCATTTAACTGCACTACCATACATGTTTGCATGCATCATGAAAGAGCTACTGAAAGAGAAAAAAATATGTCATCCTGGAAAAAGAATCCTAATACTCTTCATCTGTCTAATGACTTCTATAAGAGTCAGTAAATATAAAATACTAAAAAAAGAGAGGCAAATAAGAATACCACCCACATATCTTCTCCCTGTCATATGGGTGGGAACAGGGGTTGCAAGCCCTCTATTCTAGTAGTACCTCTTTCTTAAAAAAGAAAAAAAGGTAGAAGGAGCAAACTAAAGATTTTTCCTTGAAGGCTCAGGCTGGGATGTCTGAATATGCAAGACTGTAGCCCTAAGGAACAAAACAGAGAGACAGATGCTGTTTGATCATAAAAACCTAGACTTTCTGGCTCTGAGTGAAACAAAGTTAAAGGGAAAAGGAAGAGGACAAGAGCTAAAAGAAGGTTAACACTTACATACTTACACCTCTACCCTTCATAATTCTCTTAAAGGACCCAATGATTCTTCTACCCTGTACTGCTCTCTCCCTTCTCTCTCCTTCCATATCACCACACTTACCCAAGACAGCTCTTAGAAACTTACTTTTTCTCACTTCCTCCAGTTTTTCTCCCCCCCCCTCCCCCCCATATCCAAAGCACAATTTAGTATACTTTCTTCTTTCATTCTATATGGTTTTACAAAATTTACACTTTTACTCTGTTTCCTTTCAAATACCATTATTGTACTTTTACTTGCATTTACCTTCAATTGCCTATGCTTACACACATCATAAAACACATTAACAACCTTCTGCAACTCCCCTTCACTCTCGGTAAACAGCACAGTATCATCCACAAACAGGTTTGCCACTAGCCACCATACCTCACTGCCACACTCCATCTCTGCAATTATATCTCCTCTTTGTATGTGGTTTTGTCTCTGTTCTTTCTGCACCTTAGTCTACCACACATTAAAACTCAAGCATTAGTTGACCATTCATCCCCATTGGTGTAACATGTGATATTTTCAGCTTCCTATATGTGAAAATAAGATTTCATAATGATGGTCACCAGACCCTCCATTCCAAGTGTGCTCAGTGACACGCTGGTTTAGTTTTCCCATATACTCTATGAATTTGTGTCTTCATGACTTTCTGTCTCTGTGAAGCTCCAATATCCCCTGGTTTATCTCTGTATAACTGAAGTCCTCCTTTATAAATTCTTCACCATCTCTGGGAAGCGAGTTTTACTTCCTCAGGTGCTAATCTGCCTGTTCCTTCTTTGTTATCTTTGTAGATTTGTTCTGGTTTGCTAAAATTCTCTGGAAGATCATATACTGTTAACATTACTTTGCACTTCTTTTGTATAGTTACTCCTCCTATTATGTTTTGTTTGAATGGTCCATCTTTCAGTATTTCCTTAACTTGAGACTGTCTCTTATTATGAGGGCAATTCCATCTCCTTTTCTGTCTTCTCTTTCCCTCCTTGCTATCAATTATGTATATCTCTGGATAGAGCAGGTGAAATCCTGTCTCTTTAGTACATTTTGTCTCTACAACTCAATAAACATCAGGTGTATATTCTCTAACCATAGAAGGTGACTAGAAAGGGCAGGAGTGGGAAACTGGAAATCCTCCTCTTCTTGTATTTCAATATCAGGTGTATATTTGCTAACCATAGAAGGCAACTAGAAGGGGCAAGAGTGGGGGGACCAGAACAGAAGGAGCCAAGCAAGGAGTACTCATCCCCCTCGAAAGTTCAGACTGGGATGTCTGATGTGTGTGGATGTATCAAAGATGATAAGAAAGGAGAGATAGATACTATGTTTTAGGAAAGAAACCTGAATGTTCTGGCTCTGAGTGAAACAAAGCTCAAGGGTAAAGGGGAATAAGGGTTTCAAAATGTCTTAGGAGTAAAGTTAGTGGGATGGTGAGACGACAAGAGCTAAGGATGGAGTAGCACTACTCCAAGAATTTGAGTCTTCATGATTTTCTCTCTATGAGACTCCAAAATCCCCTAGTTCATCTTTTTATAACTGAAATCCCCCTTTATCAATTCTTTACCATCTCTAGGAGGTGGGTATTTTACTACCTCGTGTACCAATCTGACTGTTCATTGCTATCATTGTATATTTGTTCTGGTTTATTAAAATTCTTTGGAGGATTACATACTATTAACATCACTTTGCACTTCTTTTGTACAGTTACTTTTCCCATTATGTTGTGTTTGAATGGACCATCTTTCACTTTCCTGAAACTTAAAGCTGTCTCTTCTTATGAGGGCAAATCCATTTCCTCCTTTTCTGTCTTTTCTTTCCCTCTTTGCTATTAATTATGTACCTCTCTGGACAGAGCAGGTGAAATCTTGTCTCTTTGGTATATTTTGTCTATACTACTCCAAAACATAAGGTGTATTTTCCCTAACCTAACCCTTGAGTTCCTGCCCTTTACCATTTCTATACAATATTTTCAGTCTAATAATTCCATCACATAAGATTCCTCAACCTCTTTGCAGCACTGGGGCAGGGAAGAAAAAATTCTTGCTCAGTATTCCTTGTCACAGAAGGCAACTAAAAGGGGCTGGAGTGGGGGACTGGAAACCCCTCTTCTTCTTGTATTTCAATCTTGAGGGGGGCTGGAAACCCCTCTTCTTCTTGTATCTCAATCTTTAAAAGATATAACAGAAGGAGCCAAGCAGGGAGTACTCATCCTCCTCAAAGGCTCAGGCTGGGTTGTCTAAATATGTGTAGATGTATCTAAGATGATAAGAGAAGAGAATTAAGTAGTATATTTGAGAAAAGAAACCTGGGTGTTCTGGCTCTGAGTGAAACAAAGTTCAAGGGTAAAGGGAAGAATGATTTGAAAATGTCTTAGGAGTGAAATCATGGGGATGGTGAGAGGACAAGAGCTAAAGGAGTAACACTGCTCCAGAAGCAGGAGTTGTGGATGTGTGTGAAAGAGTATAAGGAAATGAATTCTAGACTGATGTGAGTACAAATGGAAAAAGATGGCAAGAGATGGGTGATTATTAGTGCTTCTGCACCTGACCATGGGAAGAAAGACCATGAAAGGCAACTACCTTAGGAGCAGCTGAGTGAGTGGGTCAGCAATTTTGATGTAAGAGACTGTGCATTAGTGATGGGTGATTTGAATGTGAAGGTATAATTGGGGTGCATAGGGTATTCAAGATTATGAATGGAAATGGTGAATGGCTTGTGGAGCTGTGTGCTGAAAAAGGCCTTGTTATTGAGAATACCTAGTTTAAAAAGAGGGACATACTAAGTATACATATGTGAGTAGGAAAGATCATCAATAGGCATTATTGGATTACATATTAATCAAAAGGCATGCAAAAGAGAGACTTCTGGATGCAAATGTGTTGAAAGGGCAGGTGATGGGATGTCTGATTACTTTGTTGTGAGGCAAGGATGAAGGTTTGTAAAGATTTTTGAAAAAGAGGAAATTATATCTGTGAGAGTGGTGCATGTAAGTGAGGTTGGAAAAGAAACTTGTGTAAAGATATACCACAAGAGACTGACTGTAGAATGGCAAAAGGTGAGAGAAAAAGAAGCAAGGGGAATGGGTGAGGAATGGGAAGTATTTAGGGAAGCACTGCTGGCTTGTACAAGAGATGCTTGGGGCATGTGAAAGTTGGGAGGCTGGCATATCATAAAGTGAGTGGCAGGATAGAGAAGTAAAGTTGCTGGTGAAAGAGAAAAGGGAGGAATTTGGGTAATACTTACAGGGAAGGAGTGCAAATGATTGGGGAATGAATAAGAGAAACAGGCAGCAGCTCAAGAGGTAGGTGCAAGGGTTGAAAAAGAGAGCAAATGAGAGTTGGGGTGAGCAAGATTCAGTAAATTTTAAGGAGAATATGAAGATATTTTGGAAGGAATATCAGATATAGGGGCAAAAGGGAAAGTGGTAACAGGTAGTGATAAAGAGAGGAGCAGATGGAGAGAGTATTTTAAAAGACTGTTGAATGTGTTTGATGACTGGGTGGCAGATGTAGGGCGTTTGGGTCAGGGTGGTATGCAAAGTGAGTCATGGAGGGTGAGTTTGCTGAAAAAAGAAGGTGGTTACGAAAGCCTTGCAAAGGATTAAATGTGGCAGGATCGATGGGGTGGATGTTATTGTTAATGAACTTATTAAGAAAGGTGATGGCTGTGTTGCTGATTGGCTAGTTAAGATTTTCATTGTATATAAGGATCATGGTGAGGTGCCTGAGGATTGGTGGAAAGCATGTATAGTGCGAATGTTTAAAGGCAATGGGGATAAAAGTGAGCGTTCAGACTATAGAGGTATAAGTTTGAGTGTGCCTAGTAAGCTGTAAGGGAATGTATTGATTGAGAGAGTTAAGGCATGTAGAAAGCATTAGATTGAAGAGGAACAGTGAGGTTTCAGTAGAGGATGTATGGATCAGGTGTTTGCACTGAAGAATGTATGAGAAATACTTAGCAAAATGTATGGATATGTATGTGACATATATGGATCTGAAGAAAGCATATGATAGGGTTGATGCAGATGCTGTGTGGAAGGCCTTCAGAGCGTATGGTATGGGAGGAAAGCTGATGGAAGCAGTAAAAAGTTTTTATCAAGAGTGTAAGCCATCTGTATGAGTAGGAAGAGAGAAGAGCGAATGGTTCCAGGTGAAGGTTGGTCTGTGGCAGAGGTACGTGATGTCAACATGGTTGTTTGATTTGTTTATTGATAGGGTGGTATGGGAGGTAAATGCAAGAGTCCTGGAGAAAGAGGGGTGAGTATGCAGTCTGTATGGGATGAGAGGGCCTGGGAGGTGAGCCATTTGTTTGCTGATGATACAGCACTGGTGGCAGATACTACTGCAGAGGTTGTTGACTCAGTTTGGGTGTGTGAAAGGAGGAAGTTGAGGGTAAATGTGAATAAAAGTAAGGTTATTAAATTTAGCAGAGTTGAGGGACAAGGAGGTATATTACCAGTACTGCCTGCCTGGGTATCGGGAGAGTTAGTGACAGCTGCATAGTATGCCACAACACTTCAGTGGTTGGTAAGTGGCTCTCCTCTGACCCAGGTAGCTGTTTTTTCTTTCTGCCTCACCTAAATGTGTAGACTACTAGCATTCTGTCCACAAACATACAATCTTTCCTTGTCATACATGACATTTGACAACACTCATTCTTCATAATTCTAGATTTTTCATAGGTGAGCAGTATGTGCTAGCCCTACCTTTTGGCAAAATGGAACAAGCAATAGACAGAAGTAGTAAGTAGAAACATTTAGGCAGGAGCATTAGGTAGAAGTAGTAAGTAGGAACATTTAGGCAGGAGCATTAGGTAGAAGTAGTAGGTAGGAACATTAGGCAGAAGCATTGGGTAAAGGTAATCAGTAGAATCATTAGGCAGAAGCATTAGGTAAAGGTAATCAGTAGAATCAATAGGTAGAAGTCCCTGTGAACACTAAACAAGAGTTGCTCTTTGCCAGTGGCTTGTAAAGGGTAAGGCACTAAAGGCTTAGAAGCAGCATTGGAGTTCACTAGTTGTGGAGACTATTGCAATGGACACCCCCTTGAAAGAGTTCCATGTGGAAACAAGCATTAGAGATGTAGTTACATGGTTAGAGGGACAGGTTAGTTGGGATGTGAGTTTGAATGGAGGAAAATTGGTTGAAGTGAAGTGTTTTAGATACCCAGGAGTGGACATAGCACTGAATGAAACCATGGAAGCTGAAGTTAGTCACAGGTTGGGTGAGGAAGCAAAGGTTTTAGGAGCACTAAAGAACATGTAGAGAGATCATTATCTGGGAGGGCAAAAATGGGTATGGTTGAAGTTATAGTAGTGTTAGCATTATTGTATGGATGCGAGGCATGGGCTTTTGATAAGACTGTGTGGAGGAGGATGGGTGTGTCGCATGATTACTGTATGGCTGTTGGCAACTCAAGGGTGCACTGTTTTGTTAACTGTTTTGTTAACAAAATTTACAGATGGGCTGAAGTTAACCTGATGGAACATAATGAAGATAAATATGAGTATATAGGTTATGGATCAAGGAAGAATGCATCAGTGATAATGTATAGAAAACAGAGAAAGTGGAAGAAAGTTGAACAATTGTAAAATATTTTCGTGCCCCATAAATGGAAAAACTAGATTTCAGAGAGCATACGGAAATGATAATACTATCAATTCAAGAGATAAGTGGTATGATCGTGATAACTTTCATGACAAGACATAGAAACCTATTTATGAGAATGTTTAATGTAAACATAAGTATCAAAAATTGAATAGTGCTGTTCTGTACAGTCACCAACGAAACAAAAAGAAATAAACAGAGAGAATTCAGGAACACTTCACAAGCAAAATAGAGATGGAACAAATCGACTACCATGAACAGCTGAAAGAACTGCATCAATATAGCCTAGAATGGACATGAGAAAGATATATGATAATCTACATATGGCAACAAACTGGAGGTATAAATGAAAATGTATAAACCTAAAAGCATCTCAATGGGGAAGATACACTTATCAAGTCTTCAAGAATACCATGGAACATACAGACAATAAATCACACAAAATTATGTGACAACCCATTCAAAACAATCATTCAGTGTATTATCAGGAGTAATAAGAAACATGCATGGAACAACTACAGTCACATTTAAAAGAATACATGACATGTGGTTGAAGTTAGTCCCAATTAAACCAAAAATAGATAATTATTTAATGCAGGTAGCAGCTGAGAAGTATAGCCTTATAAAAAAAGCAAGAAGTGCTGTAAGCGCTTCAAGCTAGCCCTGCGATAAATCTACTCTTAGGTATTTGTAGGTAGGTACTGTGTGTCACTCTTGACAAACACTCCTTTGAATTCCTCTTTTCTGGCAGGTTTATTGCTCTAAGCACCCTTATGTATTGTCTGTACTTCCCCAGATTTTAGCTTCTTTTATATTTTATCTGTATTTGTCATATGCATTGCCTTAAGTATCTTTCTGATCTTCTCCCCTTCCCTGGCTTGCCTTTCCTCCTTGTTTGGAAGATGGTCCTTTTTCAGCCTGAAAATCACCACAGACTTACCCTCAATCACTTCCTTCTGCATGGCTTCCCTCATATGTGTATATGTGTGTGTGTGTGTGTGTGTGTGTGTGTGTGTGTGTGTGTGTGTCTGTGTGTGTGTGTATATCTATAATTACCCTGTTTACATGTATATAAATTATGGGAAAGAGTTCTACATTAATAAAGCCACATCTTTTGAATGTGTGTGTGTGTAAGTACCTATATGTACTTTGAGGGGCCCCATCTCTTGATCTTTCTCTTCTATCATTAAACTTTTTATATTAATGCATGCCGTCCACTTTCACAATTAAGAAAGAAACTCTACTTATTCCATTCATCCACAACTCTTATAGTATTAAAGAATTTCTTTGCATATTTTCAAACAAGTCTGTTGCTTGCTTGATTTCATGTTATGGACTCTAGTGATTCTGTCCTTGTATCTTTCAAAGAACTATCAACTGTTGACATCATTAAGCTGGTTTAGAAACTTAATCATTGTGTGTTTAATGATGTATTTGTGCTGTATAAGGAGGGTATTTTACATTTGTGGAACTCCATTTCTTGAGCTTTTTGTACTCACACAGCTTCATTAAAGTAATGTATGCTGTCACTATATTCCATTTCATCATTTAGTTTATTCCATTCACTTACTTCATTTATGTTCATTAGAAAGTACTTCCTTACATCTCTAATAACAAATATCTTGCTCAATTTCATGTTATGGCCTCTGGTTATTCTATCCTTGTATCTTTCGAGGAACTGTTAACTGCTGACATCATCATCTTAGTCTGCTTCCTGGTGCTACCTTGCTAATGCAGGAAACAGTAATTAAGTATGGAAAATATATATATGCACACACACACACACACACACACACATATATATATATATATATATATATATATATAAA
>JAYMFT010223787.1:0-11307 GCA_038088735.1 Panulirus argus | reverse complement strand
TTATTCACATTTACTCTCAACTTTCTCCTTTCACACACTTTTCCAAACTCAGTCACCAACTTTTGTAGTTTCTCACTAGAATCAGCCACTAGTGCTGTATCATCCGTGAACAACAACTGACTCACTTCCCAGGCCCTCTCATCCCCAACAGACTGCATACTCATCCCTCTCCAAAACTCTTGCATTTACCTCCCTAACCACCCCATCCATAAACAAGTTAAACAACCATGGGGACATCATATATATATACATAGGGATTAGGGAGAAAGAATGATATCCAACTATCTTCTGTGCACTGGATTATTTGTTGAGGAGATTAAATAGTTGAAAAAATGGAAAAAAAAGTGTAGGGAACACTTTGAGGGACACCACTGTCAATGGAGAAAAGGGGAGGGTGATCCATCAATAACCATGGAGATAGATTGGCTAGAGAGGAAGATAGATATGAAGGAGTAAAGTGAGGGAAGGAAGCCAAAATAGGTTAACTTAGAGATTAGACCCAGATGCCACATCCTATCAGTAACCTTAGATATGTCAAGGGCAACTACACTTGACTCCCCAAAATCTTTCAGGGATGATGACCAGACATTAGTGAGATAGGAAAGAATACCACCAGTGGATCTCGCTTTACAGAAGCTATACTGGTGATCAGAGAGAAGACTGAGATTTTCGAGGTTTTTACGGATTTGGGAGTTGGGAATGGTTTCTAAGACCAGAAATGGTAGATGTCAGGGCAGCAGGACAGTAGTTAGGGGGTCAGAACGGTCACCCTTTTTAGGGATGGGATGTATCAGTGCATGTTTCTAAGGAGAAGGAAAAGTTTAGGTTTTTAAACAGAAACAGAAGAGGCGAACATGCACAAGTGCAAGTTCAGAGGCACACTCAGTACACATGGATGGATGCCATCTGGACCATAAGCCTTGCTTGTGTCCAGAGAGAGAAGCGCTTTTCGGACAGTCCGAAAGGAGATTACTGGAAGAGGCATAGGGTTAGTAAGAGGAACATTAGGAGGTGAAGGAATGTTAGAGTCATCCAAGGTGGAAGTAGAGGAGAAACGGGAACCAAAGAGAGTTGCTTTGTCTACGGGAGAGACAGCTGTAGTACCGTCAGGATGGAAAAGTGAAGGAAAATAGAGCGAGAGAAATTGTTAGAGAAGCCCTATGCTAAAGAGTGGAAAGACCTATCAGTGGATGATGAGGAGAGGTTATCGCCCTTCTTTTGAATAAAGGAATGCTTCACCTCATGTAGCGTACTTTCAGCAATTATAAGCAGTGATAAAACCTGAATGGGAGCCAGAGGAAGGAAAGTTTTTCCAAGCCTAATATAAATGATCCCTTGTCTGAATGGCCTCAGAGCAGGAATTGTTGAATCGGATTGGATGAAGAGGTTGTCTTGGAGAAAGAGGGGATAAAGGCTTCCATTCTTGCAAGAATAACCTATACTATGTGTATGGCAGAGACAGAAGCATCAACAGATAAGAGACAGTAATTTACCAAAGGAAATTCAGAAAAGAAGTTTTGTTAGTTATTCCAATCAGCTTTGTTGAGGTGCCAGTAGTTACACTTAGAAGAGGTTGCTGGAGGGGAAGGTGCCGTTAGAATAGATATGTTTATGAGAGTATGATCAGATGAACCAGTTGGGGTGATATTGTGTATTTACAGTGGATTGGACTATAGATGAAGAACAAATACAGACTATTAGGAGAGTGGTCACAGCAGTCAGGAATATGGGTAGGTTGGGAGATAATTTGCTCTAATTCATTGAGAATGGAGAATGTGAGGGCTTCAATCCCTCCGCCATCCATATGGGAGGAATTCAACCATTCCTTGAGGTGAACATTGAAATCCCCAAGGTAGAGGATTTAGGCTTGCAGGGGAGAGGATGTCACAGTCTCATGGCAGGAGTTTAGATAGTCGAAGAAGGATATAAGATTTGTAGAATTAAGAGAGGAAGAGGTGAAACAGAGAAGTGTGGTAATAGAGAGACAGACCTTGAGCCACATTACATCAATGTTTTGGGGGCTCAAGGTCCTTGAGGTGTGCAGCAGGTGTGATGATGTTGGAATAAGCACAAACACCATATTTGAATTGGAATCGTGAGTGAAGGTTGTAGTTAGAAATGAAAAAGGGACTAGTGAGAGCATCATTAGACAACTGTGTCTCAGACGGAAGTAAGATATTAGGAGAGGCACTTGACAGATGGTGTTCAACTGAGGAGAGGTTACTAGAGAGACCACGGATGTTGGTATAGTGAATAGAAAAAGAAGAAGGTCGAACAGAGAGGGGAAGGTCATGGAAGGGCCCGGTACTACTACTGCCAGAGCCTTTCATCTCATTGTCTGTAGAGTCAGGTAGAAACCTGGAGTTTCTTAGCACCCCATGATGCCAGGGTCTAAGGGTCATAGATTTGACAGACTCTGTACACTACATTTGTATGGTTTTCTCAGGTTTTGGAGAGCATGCATGTATTTTTTTCTTTTTCCTCTGGCTTTGGGTGAATTATACAGTGAGATGCTTGAATTAGGATTTGGACCAGATCCTGGCAAATTGGCAGGTGGCTCAGTTGCCTATTAGCAATAATGATCTTTATTTTTTTAACACGCTTCTCTTCTGTTTTCCTCTAAAACCCTTTCATAATACTTCATCTCATTCATTCACTTTTTTGATAGTTATTATAAAAAAAAAAAAAATCAGTACTAGTACTGTATAACAATGCATTAAAGTTGTGCTCTGCTAGTGGCCTATTAAGTGTGAGGCACTATATGCTAATAGGCAGCGCTGGAGCTCATCAGTTATGGAAACTCTTTTGCTTTGGCCACCCCCTTGAGGGAGTTCCCATATTGAATGGGCATTGGAGGTATAGACAGATAGATTTATAGTGCTGTATAACTTACTTAGCATCCTCATCAATTAATTGATTGGAAGTAACAATATCATACACCTAGTGATTATCTCTGCTGTAATGAAGTAGTACCTTTACAAAATTATACTTCCGATATCCCCTATTGTATTTCTTCCCTTCCCTTACCTGTATCATGTGCTTGTTGTAGCTGTAGTCCCTCCATTCCTTTTTTCCAAAACAAGCCCAAGTCTTGCTTGTTCCTACTTGCATATGTGTGAGTGAGCGCATTGTCTTTTCTTTTACAGCATTCATTTGAAATTTGTCTTCAAAATTATCAAAAAAAAATTTTCATCTGTCAATTCTGATATTAAGTATTGTTTATGAAGTCCTTAGATAAACAAATCTGTTTCATTAAATTATTCCAGGCCACAGCATATGTTCAATACCATTCTTTTACAGTTTGTGTTTATAATTCCAGACTTGGTTTACTGAAACAAGATGCCAGTTGATGCTATACATAACAGAACTTTCCATAGGTAGACACTTAAGGTAGAAGTAATCTATTGAAGTATTATGTTGGAGCCTCTGGAAACACTGTGCTAGAGTTGCCCTCTGCCGGTGACATGTTAAGGGTGAGGCATTAAAGGCTAAGAAGTGGCACTGAGTTCACCAGTAACAGAGACTTTTTTTTTTTTTTTACCATGGCCACCCCCTTAAGGGAGTTCCTGGAGGGAATAAGTGCCTGAGGTATAGATGAATTGATATCATTTTGAATTTATTGTTTATAGCTGCATGAAAATTGATCTCATTTCTCTCTTCTGTGAAGATCAGCTTTGAAATGTTTCAGTTTACCACTGATTCTTTTATTTGATGTGCCTTTGTCTTATCGGTCGTGTATAGATTTCTTTTTTTTGTAATAAGCCATTTGCAGTTGGAGATATTATGCAAGAAGATATATAAGTATTCTCTGTGTATCAGGTACTCTTGACTGTAGATGAATGTCGAGAGTGTCGTAATCTTACTCTCATGGCTGCAACTAATCGTCCATATGACTTAGATCCAGCACTTAGAAGAGCAGGTCGTTTTGAAGTTGAGGTAAGTAACATTTTTCCTGTTTGATTTACAGGCTTATGCCATTATTTTTGTATGCTCTAGGTGAGTGATTTTCTTTCCTCTGCAGTCTGTCCCTTAAGCATGAAATTTATTCTCAAGGAATATATGGGTCAGAATCTACCAATCCTCATGATTCAAATGATGAGGTGCCAGCCTTCACTAACACTTCAAGGACCACTTAAAAGTTATTATATTTGTTTGCTTATTCCGTGCCCACCTTTGGCCCATCACAGCCATTATGAAGCTGATGTCATTGACACACTCATTTCCTGCTGGTTAGAGTTCACACATTTCTTTGGGATTGCAAGCTATCAGGACATGCTACTGTTGCTTACAAGCTATTTTTTTTCATTGATTAGTTTTCTTTTTTTTTCATTTTATTTATTATTTATGCTGAATGGTGTGCTTCCATTCAATTTTTAGATTATGTTACCCCAGGCACCCTTTTGTAGGGCTTGTGCAACTGTATGACAGCACTACATTCAACAGCAGAGAGAGAGAAGTTCACACAAAATGTACCCCATTTTCACCCAATGATAATGATAAAGCATTGACAAAGGTGACTTCTCACTCACGGTGTGATATCACTCAGGTTGAGTCTGGTAGTGCCATATTATACTTTACTATATCTTACCTTCTTGCCCCAGGAGTTCCATCTGTCTTCTGTGAGGCTTCTTAGTGCTCAGGAAGCTAGCTTCGTTCGTTGTACAGGACCACAGGCCATAGAGCATAGAGGTATTGTGGGGTACTTCAAGATGTGTTAAGTGTATTCACTGTGGTATTTGCATAATGGGCATGAAGGATTCTTAAGATATGTTGAATCAGTGTTCTAGTATTGTTGGGATGGGTGATGCTCAGAGTGCAGATGGGAAAATGTAACTTGTATGTGTTGGGGAATGTGGTTTCAGATGGATGTATGTCTGATGGGGAGGTGTTTATCCCATTCACTGCAGACATGTCAATGTAATATTTCATTCATTTTTCTGTTCACTGCAGTTATGCCACATATCAAAGGTGGACAAACTATGGCCCATGGGCCACATCTTGCTTGCTAAGTTATTACATGAATGCTTAGCATAATTATCATATAAAAGTGGGCCTTAAGTAAATGAAATTTGAAGTGATGGGCATTTACATAATAATGAAAAAGAGGATAATGAAAACCAGTTTTTACTCTTACTTTTGCTTCAATTTTATAAACTAAACAAACTGGTATTAATAGCAAAATAACTTGTAGGTTTATCAAGTTTTTTATAGTTTGTGTCAAGTACATTACTCTATCCAAGGAAGTGTCAGTCCCAAGCTTGTTATGTAAGTGTTTAGACTGCACAAATGACTAGGTTGGATTTTGCCACTCTGCCATGTGTCAGTTACCCATGGAAAGGGCAAGCAAGTGGTTGTGTGCTGCTATTCACACAGAGTGTATCAGCTGTATATTATTATAGCATTGATATTGATTTCAAGACATGGTATGGTACAGTCTGTTACAAAGAAGGGGAGGGTTGAAAGTGAATTCATGGGATTGAAAAATACTCTTTTGTGAGTTTCAAAGCCAGACCAGTAAGCCTGATATGTTCAGGATCTGTTACAGTGGTGAAAGATTACAATATTCGCTGTCACTTTACATCAAAACATTCAGAAAAATGTGATGAAATAAACAACATCTATGAAAAGATAAAGAAACTTTGTTGATGAAGATGTACAGAGGACAAAAAGAATTTTTCACTAAGGTTAAGGCTAATGCTGAAATTAGTACATAAGTAAGTTATGCTGTCAGTGAACTAATTGCTAAATGACTCAAACCATATGTAGACAGGGAGTTTATGAAATAATGTCTATTAGCTTCAGCAAAAGTTTATCATAAAAAGAAATTGTTATTTTCTAATATTAGTGTCTCATGGCAAACAGTTATGAAGATTTATGCCGTGGCAGATTACATATAGAAACAAACAATGGACACTAAGTAAATTTGAGTCTGATTTCATATGTATGGATGAATCTATGGATGTCGATGATACTGCTAAGCTTGCCATTTTTATACTTGGCATGACTTCAGATTTAAAGCAACCAAAGAACTGTTGCATGGAAGGTACCACTACAGGTGAAGATGTGTTCAATGAAGTGATGTTAGCATTTTTAAACACTATTTAAAGTTAGAGAAATTTGCTAGTATAAAAATAGATGGAGCTCAAGCCATGGCTGGGTTGAGTAAAGGTGCTGCTGCAAGACTTATAGCTGAATGAGAGAAAGATGAATAGAACCTTAAGATTGTTGTATTGCACTGTATTGTTACCAAAAAGACTTGTGGGCCAAATGAATCAAAATGAACTGTATAATACCACTTATTGTTTCTGCTGTCATCTATGTTAGAACACATGCTCTTCATCACAAGCAATTTATAGAATATTTAATCTATCCTAATTTAGAATACCATGAAGTCACCCATCATTGTAAAGTATGATGGCTCAGTAGACGAAAACTATTAAGAGGATTTTATGACATTCTCGAAGCCAGTACATGAACTGTCCTCCTATAACTGGATTTTAGACATGGCCTTTGTAGTAGATTTGACTGCTCATCTTAATGAACTTAATACTGTACTAAGCTTCAAGGAAAAGATCAACATTTTGATAATCTTGTTGATCACAACAAATGATTCAGAAATAAGCTGTGTTCATAGGAAAATCAGCATTCAAAAAAATGCAGTCCGCTTTACAGTGTTTGCTGCATATGTCATCAGCAAATGTAGTGTTACTAGATATGCAGAATGATATACTTGCTGTAAAAGAAGAATTTGAATCAAGGTTTGCCAATGTGCATGCTATTGAAATGGAACTACTAGAGTTACCGATGGAACTGATAGATTTGCAGTGCATCAGTGACCAAAGAAAAATGTAAAAACGTTGATTTACTTGAATCACATACACACATATATACATACATGCACATATATACACAATACATATATATACATACCAACATATACATATATACATACATACACATACAGTTAGCTGAGGATGCATATTTACCACTATCCCCCATTTCGTGATGAGTCATTTTTCTGAATGCTGTAAGATAAAGTATCTTAGATTGATACAGTTATATAAGGGGAGTTTGTTTTCCTTAGAAATTTTTCCATATCTAACTGAAGTTTGGAATATACTAGAAAAATCTTAGTTCAAGAATGATATACCACAATCACCATTTATTTTAGACAATATTTAACACTTTTTCATGTGGGGTACAAGTTACGACAAACCAGTTCTTAACCATCACTGATATTGCGTGATTCTATGTGCTGTGTCAGATAGATAAAGGATTTACCAAAAGGTGATTCAAGATTTAAAGTTACTCAGAAAATACCGGAAGACAGAAATTGACCCCTAAGGGAACCCCTATGTAAACATCTGCCAAACCCCTAGTCTTGCCAGCTAGTTCAACCTACATATTGCTGTGTTTGCTGTGTTATCAAAGACAGAAGAAAGCTTAAAGCACTAAATAATACAACCAATAATGCTTCAAAACAAGGTTCTGCTTTGGAGTGTGCTGAACAATTATATAAACTCAAAAATATTTTACAATTTGAATTGAGGCCAACATAGTTTAAGCCACGTCCACACTATCGGGCAGTTCCCGGCAGGCTGTGCCCTCAATGGGTTAAGTCTGTCAGGGATGCCTGTGTTGCTGTCCACACCGTTGAGGTGGTTGGGCAGCCAAATTGTGCAGTAGCCAGCAGGTGGTCAGCAGGCCACAAGTGCAGTATCACCATGCACAGCAAAGTTGAAAGGAAAAAATAGTGCTGTGTAACATATTGATTGGTGCATGCCTATAATAGAAAAGAAGTGCAGAAAACTGTATGGTATAAAGAGTATTAACTTTTTGTGGCTAGCAGCACCATTGCTCCAGACCTGGCGTCAAACCACCAGGCAGTGTCTGATTTTGTTCAACTATGGGCAAAGGCATTCTGCTGATTTGCCCGTCAAAGTTGCCACAAAGTGTCTGATGATGGACTTAACACTTGTGCCCACTGGGCAGCAAGGGTATTCCGCTGAATTGCCCATCAAAGTTGCCACAAAGTGTCTGATGACAGACTTAACCCTCGTGCCCGCTGGGCACTGTTCGATAGTATGCATGTTCCTTTACATTGTGCTCTAGCTTCATGCATGAAGTAATTTTCAAATCATTCAAGAAAATGTTTAGTTGTCATCCACCCTTTTTTAGTACCACAGTAGATAAGAGGAAGAATTTTCATTCCTGTAAAGGCTTTTGGGTAAACACTCTTACCAAGTACCAACAGCTTGGTTTCATGTGTTCCAGCAGCATTGCAGCAGCCAAGAATTGTTACCCTGTCTTTGGAATCCTTACCCCCATATACAGACTCCTCAATTCTTGGGCAAGGGTTTATCGTGGCATAAGACACCAACACAGGTCAGATTCTACAGCATTATACACTTATTCTGGGGCTAAGTTTTCCACTGCCACTAACTGTGCAGATTCATCCACAAACTTTGTCATAACTAAGCATCTCCCCAGTAATGCTTACATTTTCATTACATCGGAGCTTAAACCGCTTTATAATTGCACTGTATAATTCTGTACTCCTGGCACCTTTCAAAGTTTTCCGAGACTTTAAAATTTTCTGGTTTTCATTTTCAGGATAAAACTTAAAAATCTGCTCCTTTTGTTTCTTTGTCATACACAGTTGACGATCCAATCTCATAGTACTCACGCAAAGTCTTTACATGAGTTCCTTTAATTAATTTTCTCAGTAAAACCACCTTTTCAAGAACTGATAATGGTTTATGCTTACGCTTATTAGCACTAGCATCATCTTCTGCACCTCTTGGTCTCTTGGATGACATCCTGAAGGGCTAAAATAAGCTGAATATAAGAAATTAACAGGACAGTTAATTAGCTCGGATGCAGTGTAAACAGATTTTGGTGCCTTAACGCTGCTAACTTGCTAATAACACCACCCTGGTGGCAGATTCAAAACATGCTGTAGTATGGGAGTTACCTGACCACAGAGCTCCGGATTAGAGAGGTACAACCTGTATTTGCTTTTCAACAGCATTTTTATGGCTAAGTCATGAAATAATAACTACTTAGATATTCACAAAAATTATGAAGAAAACAGGAGATAGAAATTTAACAACTTTCAAGTGAGGAAATGCTAACAGTCCTGGGAAAGTTAGCTTCCAAGGCAAATCTTTCACCATTTACTTGATGAATAGTAATGATAGCTAGAAAATGGATTGAGCAGATGTGGCCTTGCTTCGTCTGTTCCTCTCGATGCCTCGTTAATGCAAAATATTGCGATCAAGTATGAAAAAATAAAGTAATAATTATTTAGATATTTACAGAATTGATGGAAACAAATGGATGGTAGAAATTAACAGCTACTTAGCACTGGAGTGCTCACCTTATCTTTTTTTTTCTTCTTATATTGAAGGCTCCAGTCACATACAAAAGTCCACATCAAGGTCGGGCCGTAATTGAAACATAGAGACAGTTATGAAATGGAAAAAGAAAAGACAAGGGAAAGTATTTACGAATTTTTGAGAAAGTGAAAAAGCTGTCTTTTGGAATGTGCTAGGTCATAATTATTAGGAAAGACATGAAAAGATAGAGAGTTCCTTACCTTTCCTTACCTGACCTTACCTTACCTTACCTTACCTTACCTTACCTTACCTAACCTTACCTTACCTTACCTTACCTTACCTTACCTTACTTCATCATACCATACCTTATCTTACCATGCCTTTCATCCCGGGAGTCCCTGCTCTTTTCAATGGGGTTCCTGCAGTGCCCAGAACAACCTGGAGATCTTAATCATGTGATTTGTAAAGATTATGACCAGGGTATGGACATAAACTAAAACACCATGTCTTAGACTGACAAAAATAGAACTTTTTTGTGTTTTAGTGATAGGTCTAAACAATGGATGGCCATCTCAGATGAGAAAGGAAGCCAAAACTTAGTAACCTGCACTGTCTAGGAGCCACAAAATTATAGACTGGGTACAACGTATCCCAGTATTCCTTATGATGATGATATTAGTGACCAAAATATTCCATTATATTTTACAGATATGCAGGTACCAGCAGGAAGGTGATAAAAAGCACAAGTACCAGTGATTACAAAATGTTTCTTCAAGAATGTATATATGATGATAATGATAATATTAATAATAATAATGATTATTATCATATTGAAAATAATAATGATGTTAATGATAATAATAATACAGGTTGAGTATCCCTTATCTGAAATGCATGGTACCAGAAGTGTTACAGATTTTGGAATATTCATATGTACATAATGAGATATCTTGGGGATGGGACCCAAGTCTAAACACAAAATTCATCCATTTTTCATATGCACCTTATACACATAGCCAGAAGGTAATTTATGCAATATTTTTAATAATTTTGCTCGTGAAACAAAGTTTGTGTAACACTGTGCTATAGATAAACATAAATGTTTCCTCTTTTTCTTATCATTGTTACCCATATGGGTATCTGCAGGCCTTTTTGACATTTTCAATAATATTTTTGTACCACAGAGCAGAGAATAAGCAAAAAATACAGTGAGTAATGTACGTACGTCTGGCGGTGACAATGGTTTGTAACAAACTGGCACCTACAGAGCATCAGAGCCCAGCATGGGCAAGTGATGTCAGGTGTGGAATTTTCCACTTGTAACGTCATGTAGCCGCTAAAAAGTTTTGAATTTTGGAGCATTTCGGATTTTGGACTTTTGGATTAGGATGCTCAATCTGTATTCCTTGCGTGTCGTAGATGGTGACTAAAGGGGGCGGGAGCAGGGGGCTGGAAACCCTCCCCTTCTTGTATTTCAATTTCTAAAAGGGGAAACAGAAGAAGGAGTCAGGTGGGGAGTTCTCATCCATCTTGAAGGCTCAGACTGGGGTGTCTGAATGTCTGTGGATGTAACCAAGATGAGAAGAAAGGAGAGATAGGTACTATGTTTGAGGAAAGAAACCTGGATGTTCTGACTCTGGGTGAAACGAAGCTCAAGGGAAAAAGGGAAGAATGGTTTGGAAACGTCTTGGGAGTGAAGTCAGGGGCTGGTGAGAGGACAGGAGCTAAGGAAGGAGTAGCATTACTCCTGAAGCAGGAATTATGGGAGTGTGTGATAGAGTGCAAGGAAGTAAATTCTAGATTGATGTGGGTAAAACTGAAAGTGCATGGTGATAGATGGATGATCATTAGTGCTTATGCACCTGGTCATGAAAAGAAGGATCTTGAGAGGGAAGTGTTTTGGGAGCAACTGAGTGAGTGTGTCAGCAGTTTTGGTGCACGAGACCGGGTATTAGTGATGGGTGATTTA
>JAYMFT010223776.1:0-11307 GCA_038088735.1 Panulirus argus | reverse complement strand
CCCAGGGATAATATATATATATATATATATATATATATATATATATATATATATATATATATATATATATATATATTGCCTCATGTATTTATATCATTAATCTGCTTCTTTGTAATTGAAGAAATAGTAACACCTTGATTATTTTGCGAGCCTGACTGGTTCGAGATCAGTGTGCTGTGAAAGCGTTTCCTCATGAAATAATGTTTGAGGAAGATGTGCTTTTACAGATATATCCGTGAGGTTTGAGTTGAACTTCTATGGACCGTATGGTTAAAATTTTCTTCTACAGAGTATAAGGCAGGTTTCCTAACCACGGTGGCCTTTCTTCATAGCGGTAAACTTTCCAACTTGCAAGCTATCCTGAAGGCTCTCTTAATTAAATTATTACTGTATAGCCCCAGCTCCCCTTTTCCGGAATCTCTTGCAGCTCAAAACTGGGCTAGGCTCAGTAGGAGCGAAAGGATGGATTCGTTTTGAAGGAAAGGATGGATTCATTTTGGAGAGAAAAGTTTTTCATCGAGATTATTCTCTGATGATAACTCCTTACTGAAGGTGACTTTTCACTCTGGTGCAAGCAGAGGTAGGCAGAGACCGGAAACGTCAGGTTCTCTGAGTATATCAATTGTTGTGGGTCCATTTATAGGTTCGAGATGACTTTTCATGCACTATATCTTCCTTTGTCCAGCAGGTGTGTACGATACAGTGGTCATACCTACTTCTTAATGAGGTTAGAAGCTTTTGCGTTTTATAAGTAATGTGAAACCTTTCCTGAACTTGTCTGCATTCATAGGTTATTGAATTCTACTCCTGCTCAATTGCTGTCTGAAATTCAGGTTTCATTCTCTTAATTTCCGTACGTTTACTTTTTACACTATACATATCGTCAACGAAAGCGTTAGCCAGTCGCAGACGGTAAGTCCGCCCAAGATACTCATTATTCGTGTTTCTCAGCAGCAACGAAACAGCTCCTGTCCCTAAGTAACATACTTGCATGGATCAATGAGGGCTAGTTAAGTTAAATGTTAAAATAGGAACCGCTGAAGAGAAGAAGGCAATAAAAGGAACATCAGAATAGGAAAATGAAATGGAGCGAGACGCCACATAGCATCTAACACAGTAGAAGTGAGAAAAGGAAAAATAAAACAAGGTTTATACAAATGGTCGACAGGGGCTGCAGCATCTCTGCCTGTAGGGTGGAAGAGGGACAGCAAGCAATCATGGTGGGTACAGTCACAGCTGAAGATAAATATTCAGACGCTATTTGAGAGTAACCTATTGGATGTTGCCAAAGAAACAGAGGTCATTAACATTCTGGAGTCTGAGAGACATCAAAGCAGTTGCGGGAGTCCCTGACCTAAATGGAAAGGAAGGACAAGCAGACCACATGGTTAACACGGACATAAATAGCCACATATTAAAGGAAACAGTTTAGGGTAAATATCACGCTAACGTAGGAACAATAATAACAAGCGAACTGGAAACATTTACGTTAGTGATGATACTTGGGCAACAAGATAGACTATAATGAATCCAGGATGGAAAGGAATCAAGAGGTAGAAAAAGAAAGACATTGACGTGATTATATATACATATGGTGAAGGAGACTAAAGAGGTACCTAGAACAAGGAGAATGGAGCTATACGGAAGAAGGATGGTTTTGAGATGATGCAAAACATCAAGCAAGTCTCTCGACAAGTCTACAGGCTTGTTGGATATAACACAGGAGGATTTGGAGACGTTCAGAAATAACAGGATGTAAATTTCTCCATGATGAACTATAGCTACGAGGCTTCTTTTGTTCTCAGCTAAACAAAACAAAGATAAAAATGGCAGTTTTAGAGTGTGAATGCTGCATTATGACTGAGTGAATATACTGAAGGAGAGTATGGCATGGCAGTGGTGAATGTTGCGCGATGCAACCTGTGGATATATGTCCAGAAGAGAAATGGTCATTAGTGCAATAGAGGGTCGTGAACTGCAGGTGACGGTGGGGATGGCTGTAGTGTGCTTGGAGTGTGTGTAGTATGGTTGCGGTTAGTATAGCATATCGTTAGTAAAGGTAATGTGGCAATAGAGGTGAGTGTGGTGTGGTAATTGGGTGTAACAATGATAGTGATGAGGTGTGATGGCTGAAATTGTAACGCGAGGGTAGTCAGCGCATTATCACAAATATCATAAGTAACCTCAAGACCCTTTTCATGGGGCTTCTTCAGCTTCTGGCATATCGGGCGGGAAGGCCCTACACAATGCCGTACATTCTTTGTTCATTAACGATGGTAAAGATTCGTCGAAGCTGAGTTCTTGCTCGAAGTGTTCCTACAGTCGGAGTCTTTGAACGCCTTAGTGTAGTATGACGGTGCTTGTGTAGCGAGGTGGTATTGCAGTAAATGAAGTGAAGGATGGGGTTGAATGTGATATGGTAGCAGGGAGTGTAGCAAACTGTGTACTGGAAAAAAAATGGGCAGCGGAAAAGCCAAAAAGAAGGAAGTTTAGCCAGTGGAGGTTTTTGTCATACGTTGCAAATGCTTCTGAGATGTTGAGGGTCGCGACAAATGACTCATCTAAATCCCTAGGGAGGGAGGACCAAATATGAGTCACACAGGGGAGATCATCAGTACTCCATGTGCTATGGAAACCATATTGACGATCTGTAAGGGATTTTGGTGAAACTAGAAGTGAGAGCGTTGGGACAATGGAAGGTTTTGAACGGCTTCCTTTTCTAGGGATGGACTGAGTTAGGGCACGCTTCCAAGAGGGATGGAGGATTTAAAGCTTTTAGACGAGGGTCAAATAAAGGCAAGGCGCTATGCCATCAGGCCCACAAACTATGCCCACCAGTAGTTGGGAGAGAACCCGCAGAACTTTGCTTGAGGGAGATGTAAGGATAGGAAGGGAATGGCCATAAGTGCAGTAGGAGTAGGTGGGGGACGAGACATGAAAACCCTCAAAGAAGAATTTGGGAAAAAATGAAACGTTGGAAAACTTGACTTTAAAATTTTAAAGTTGAGTAAAAAACTGAGAGTCCAAAAAAAGTACGATGTGAAGTTAAGGTTATGTGGAGTCAGTTTAAGAGTGCATCACCGAAGGCTGCCATGTAAGTGCGCGGCTGAAAAGGCAACTGATTTTACGAATAGCAAGTCTGCAATGATCATGAGCAAGAATGAAGGCGGAATGAGATTCAGAAGTGAAGGATTTCATGTCCGATACTTTTTGTCCTTGATGAGTCAAGCACCAGAGCATACTAAATCCAGAATATTTGTTTATATATTCTATTCATCTGAATTCCTGTAATATAGATACATCGTTCTAGATTATCTTTTGGTTCTTGATCTATATCCCTCGGGGTCATACCCAGTTCTAATTTCAATACCTTTATCAAGTCCTTCACTTGGCGCTTCTGAAGACAATGCAAATGTAGTTTATTTAATGTGTTTGTATATGAGAGGTTTATGATGCCTGGTATTAGTTTTCTTGCCCTCTTGTGTATATTTTAAAGTGAATGTATATTCAGTGTAAAGTATTTTCACCTAAACAGTTCTTTATGGTCTATGTAAGCGCTGACTAAAGACATTTATGATTATAATCCATGTTATCAACCGTCCTGGATAGCAAAGCCAGTACCCTATTAGCCTTAGTACCTACGTTAATACATTACTTATCTTGGCTTTTGATATCTTCCAGTAGTTACATCTAAATCCTTTTCCCACACCGATTATTTCTATTTCTACGTCGTTAAAACAGTATCTAGTTTCCCGGATTTTTTCTGCCAACACTAAAGATATTGTATTTGTCTACACAGAAGTTTAGTAGCCACATCAAACACCACAGTGATAACGTATGAGGATCTGCTGTACTTCAGAGTCATCATCCGAGGAAGTAATACGTCTTATTTTTGTGTCACATTTATCCATGCATTTGTCTCTTCCTCCTTCAAGGTCACTGATGTCGGTTATGAACAGCAGTAACCTAAGGACAAAGCCCAGAGGCACTCTGCTAGTAACTGAGCCCCATACAGATCTTCCCTCATTAATACTCATTCATTCTGCTTCCAGTCTGTTTATCACGAACTCATCCTATTAGATACCTTATTTCGTGCATTGTGAGCCATCATTTTTCTTAGAAGCGTTTCGTGTGGAAACTTTATAAAAAAACCTTGATTCTAGTCCAGGTAAGTAGTATCATCGTCTTGTCTAATGCGTAATAGTTCAGAAGCACTACAATAGTCAGAGAGAAAGTTTGAAAGGCACGAACACCCACTCGCAAAACCTGGTTGTGAACCATCTAATAGTTTATAGAAATGAATTATGCAAAAGAGATCAATCATCAACGGATCATCATGTTTTCCTGCATGAGTAATTGTGGTTTTCGCTGTTACTGATTCAAGTGATTTTCTCACAAGAGATGTAAAGTTGATAAGACGATGATTTAAGGCTAAATGACTGTCCCTTTTAATGATAGCAGATACTACGATAGATATCGTCTGTGATTCTGGTACAATGCCTGACGTCAGCAATTTCACGAAGAAAATTACCCAAGGGTGTCTTATATCTATTTCATGTTCTTTAAATTCTAACATATATTTCACTGGATCCAGGTGATATATTTAACTGCAAGTCATTTGTTTGCCTTCCAGCATTGTTGTTGTTAACTCTTATTTCATACAGTTTATTTTTCTTGCTTCATACAAAATATCGGTAACTTTTGTCAGCTTGATAAATTCTTCCTTCGTAGAAACTGACTTAAAGTATTCATCGTAAGCATTACTCATATCATTCATCACTATCAGTAAGCTGCTCTGAATAATTTCTAAGAGGACAAATGTTTCTCTCCTTAGTTTCATATACGAGTACATATAGGGTTGCGGTAGTAATGGATGCACGTCAATCTAACATGGTGACTGAGAGTGAAGCATTACAGTGATCTTAGAAGGGTAGCAGTGATTGTATGTGAGGAAAATGTGGAAATAGCTATTGTTACGTGGTAGATGTTAACCTGTGGCGTGGCATCTATAAGTGTTGTTTTGTGTTTGTGAAGCATCAAGTAGCGATTTTCAGTAAGGTGTAACGACATTTGTGGATAACGTAGTGATAGTGAGTGTATGGAGGTCATGGTGAAGATAGTGTGTAGTGGTAGTGAGTGTATGGCGGTCATGTTGAGGACAGTGTAGAGAAAATGAGTGGCAGTGGTTAATCTTTTTCCAGAAGTGCAGTTAAAACTATCATAGTGAGTATATTGTTATGGTGGTGAGTACAGTTGAGAAAGGGGAGTGTAGCGATAGAGCGCTTGTGTCGTGCAGTAGGTGCGCTTAGTGTGGCTACGGTGATGTGTGCAGTGTTGTAGAGCGAAAGTTGCTTGTCGTGAGTAAGTGTAGCGTGCCAGTAGTAAGTGTAGTGTGTCAGTGGTGAGGAGAATAGTGAAGTAATACGTAGAAGATATGAATAATGGACAAAATTTTACGACATATTTATTACTTCCTACTACTTTAACAAAAATGGAATTAAGACACGTAAGAATGCTTTTCCTGAAAAACACTTAAGTAAGAATAAGAAAAGATGTATATTCTAAAACGTACTCATGTAGTAAAAGTAAAAAGTGGCTTCTCAAACATAGTGGTACTAATAATAAACATTACCTTTTAATAGTGAAAAGCTGTGTACAAAAAATATATCCCTTGGGAAGTAGAAAAAGTGCATGAATGAATCAACTTTATCATGCACAAAATTGATTTCCGAAATTCAGAGCAAAAATGAATAGCTGATCTGAATGAATGCTCTTGCGTACTGTGCCCTCTGATTGCTGTAAACATGGGATTTCTGAGAATATTTAAGGATAGCAACGAAAAATATCGTGAAAAGTTTAGTGGTGTAAAAAGGATATAATTTTTCCTCAAAACTCACTAAATGAAAGCATTTACAGATGAAAGTAGTTCTTTAAAAGCTAATCCCAAAAGAAAAGTTATTTAAGTACAGTTACAGTCCATGTGTATGGCTTCTTTACACCTCTGACCGATAGTGAATGTATCACAGTGACGGCAGGTGTAGTTACTCGGTGGATAGGTGTGTGTGATGATTATGTGCAAGCTGATGGTGGAGGTGATGCGACAAGATTAAGCATTGTACGTGATGTGCTTAACGATATAGTAGTGTATGCAACAGGGATCTAGGGAGTGTGGTATGCTGGACTTCGATATATTGTTACTATTGTGGATATAACATTGCAGCGGTCGCACCTGGCCGTAGCGCAGAGGAAGAGTGATGCATGGAACAAATGAGTATTGCAGGATGATGCTAATGTTGCATGATGGTGCTGGTGATCACAGAGTAAATGTATAGATGTCGTAACTTCTCTTCTGAACAGTTGCTCCGTTTATATAAGGGATTGATTCGTCCTTGTATGGAGTACTGCTCTCACATTTGAGGTGCTTCTAGCTCTGTATTCTTACTTGACAGAGTTGAGTCGAAAGCGATCCGACTTATAAACTGTCCCAGGCTATCTTCCAAACTTGACCCACTTGCCCTTCCACGCAATGTTGGTTCACTTTCCCTCTTCTATAGGTAATGCTTTGGTTTTTGCTCCCGAGAGCTGGCTGCTTGTGTGCCCCCACCACTAGCTAGACTACGCAATACTCGGGAAGCTGCTACATCACATGATTATTGTGTGGCCATCGGCAACTCAAGGGTGTGCCGTTTTGATACCTACTTCTTTCCCCACACGTCAAAGCTTTGGAACTCTTTACCTTCTCATGTCTATCCCAATAACTATGACCTGGCACATTTCAAAAGGCAGGTCTTTCACTTTCTCAAAAATTCGTAAATACTTTCCCTTGTCTTTTCTTTTCCCGTTTTTAATTCTCTCTAAATTTCAATTTAGGCCTGGCCTTGATGTGGACTTTTATCCGTGACTGGAGCCTTCAACATAAGAAAAAAGATTAAAAAATACAGGTAGTATTAAGTGTTGGAGTGTTGAGCACAGCTTCTGGGGTGAGTGTCGAATGGTGTGGTAACCGAAGTTTGGTCACGGTAAGAGTAGCATGGTAACCGTGATGGTCAGCTTCTGTTCTACCAGTATACCCTTCCTCAGGGAATCGTCAGGATGATGGTCTGCTCTATGAACGGCTGCTGAAGACTCACTCGGTCTATTACGGATCAACCTTTCACTTCAACAGTCTGCATCTGTTACACTGAACGGCTGAGATACCAAAGATACCAGAAACTCCAGACACCAACTCTTCCTGAACTGTTTCTTTCGATAGTTCGTACATCGTGTCATGTTGCTCACTTAGACAAACCTAACATTTTCGAATAGGTCAGTTACTCATCCTTCACTTTATTTTTCCCCTTTTTTTCATTCATAATTGTTCCCAAACAAAATAAAGAAATCACTATATATTAGAACTAAAGCGGCAGAAAGTTAAACAAACTGTTGCAATAGAAGAGGATGGGGTACGTATATCAGTGATGAAATCACAATAGTAAGATAACATAATCAAGGATTGATATCTGATACTTGAGTTCAACAACCATATAAGGTTAGCGACTGATTATTCCGGAAAAAGGTTACTTACAGTTATTTAAAGTGCACCAACGGCGTTGGCACAAAACCGCAGCAAAAATATCGAATAGATTGCGAAAACGACATACATAAGCATTTGCAATTATTTTCGCTCGCCAGATCTGGTCAGTGACTTATAACCAAGCTAATGGATCGGAAAAGGTTAATTCACTGACTGTATTCATGCGTACCTTGCACTGCTACGACGAAGCCAATATGTAATGCGTACTAACGTTGAGTGAACTATGGCAGTAGTGAATATAGTCCCATAAGGAGTAAACTTAATGTGGTAGCAGCGAGTGTAAAATCTCTCTACAAAAGATACAAAATAGTGGGAGGTACCGTGTGACAGGGTTAAGCATAGCACAATAGTCGTAACTGTAGGTCGACAGTGGCGATTACAGGGTTGCTATAGCGTATGTGAGATGTGCTAGCGTAGTCCTGCGCAGCGTAGTGAGGAATGTCATGGTAGCACTGAGTGTGGTTTATGGTAATTGTTTCACATGAAGAAAACGAGTCTAACTAGGCATGGTAAATGTAAAATGACGACAGTGAGTGCAGCATATGGTCCTATTGCGGCAGTGATGACCGTAGCATGGCAGTGCTGTGTATGGTGTATCAATAAATGATGCGTGGCAAGTGCATTGAACATAGTATAGTAGTGGATCATATGCTATAGCATGGCGTCGGTGAGTGTGATAGGTACAGTGGCTTGGTGTGTGAGTGTGTGTACCATAGAGAAGATGATTACAGTCTGGTCCCATTGTGTTGTATGAAAACCTTAAATAAAGTACAGCGGGGATAGATAACAAGTGAGTGTGATTGGAACATGACAATGGCGTGCTGTTGTGGTGGAGTGTGTCGCGTGATGGTGATGAAGGTGCCATTGCAGTGGTGAGAGTGGTGTACTAATGCAATTTGTGGTGATCGACGTAGTACTGATGCAGAAGAAGTACCATGTTAGCCCTGACGAGCTGCCTCTGTGTATCCCAGGCATCCTTCATGTACCCCAAAGAATCATGAGTATTGACTAGTTTTCACAATAGATTGCACGGGTAATTCCTATTTCAGCAGATTCGTCTCCCACCCTTAACAATGATTATTTCAATTACATCTGTTGCAATGAATCACTATGACAACACAGCCACCCGTAAAGATCAGACACTGTGACTTCCTGAAATGCCAAGCTTAACTCACCACCATCTCTCATCAGTCACTTGCAAATAATGCATTTATGACGTAGTTTTCGTTAATTTTCATTTCCTTGCACTGCTATTTCTCTTTAGGTCTCTTTGTCTTGTCAACTCATTGTCAGCAGTTCTGACCGGCGGAGTAACCCAAAAGAACGCTGCTGTGGTGTTAGCGATGCTCCCCATGACGCATTCCTGCTTCGCCCTGAGTCGAGTCCGCATAGGTTCGAGTACTGCTCGATGTAACCAGTCCACAGTTAACACAGCTGCTTAACCTTCCTTAGCTAGTGGAAGAAACAGGTACCTAGCTCAAGCTAATATATATATATTCGCCATTTCCCGTGCTAGTGAGGTAGCGTTCCAGAACAGATGTCAGAACCTTAAAGGGAAGACTCCTCATTTGGCCCACTTCTCTGTTCCTTCTTTTGAAAAAGTGAAACTGGAGCGGAGGATTCCCCCCCACCCCCACAAACACACACGCACACACTCCTACCCCTTTTAGTCGCCTTCTACGACACGCACATAATACGTGGGAAGCATTCTTTCTCCCCTATCCCAAGGGATAATACGCATATATATTGTTTATATTATTTGTCATACTTAATCACTGTTTCTCGCGTTAGCGAGGTAATCCCAGGAAACAGACGAAGAAAGATCCATCCACTCACATTCACACATATATACATACATGCACATATATGCACAAATACATACATATACATACCAACATATATACATACTTATACATACACATGCATTTACACATATATACATGTACATATTCATACTTTTTCGCCTCCATCCATTTTTGACGCCACCCTGTCCCACAGGAAATAGCATCGCCACCCTCAGGGTCAGCGAGGTAACTCCAGGAGACAGACGAAAAAGACCACATTCGCTCACATTCAGTCTCTAGCTGTCATTTGTAATACACCGAAACCACAGCTCCCTATCCACATCCAGGCCCCACAAACCTTTCCATGGTTTACCCCAGAAGTTTCACATGCACTGGTTCAATCCGTTGGCAGCACGTCGACCCCAGTATACCACATCGTTCCATTTCACTTTATTCCGTGCATGCTTTTCACCCTCCTGCATGTTCAGGAACCGACCGCGCAAAATCTCTCACTCCATCCTTCCACCTCTAATTTGGTCTCCGGCTTCTCCTTTTTCCCTCCACCTCTGACACATATATCCTCTTTGTCAACTTTTCCTCACTCATTCCTTCCATATGTCCAAACCATTTCAACACACCCTCTTCTGCTCTCTCAACTACACTCTTTTATTACCACACATCTCTCTTACCCTTACATTACTTACTCGATCAAACCATCTCATACCACATATATTCATAAAACATTTCATTTCCAGCACATCCACCCTCCTCAATACACACACACACACACACACACACACATATATATACATATGTAGTTGTGTATGCAGTCTCAGCTAACATAGAAAAAGTATATCGACAGCGGATTATAAGTCTATGCTCATACACCCAAGGTCTACATACATTCTCAGTCTTGAGACCCTGACTTTAAACCAGGGAGGATGGTGACTTAGTAACTGTTTTACCTCGGTATCCCTGAGTACATGTCGGCTGAACTCTGTCGGCTCTGGTCCAACACCTCCGCCAGTCAAGTGGTTTAGAATGTCAAACAGAGCAACTCATGCAGGTGCTTCCAACCATTTCCCTCGGCAGTCTAGGCATATTGCAGGTGCAGTAGACTAACGACACCCACGCTCGCAAGAAGTAAGATCATTGACTGTCTTCTCATATGTATAGGAAGAGATTGAGAGATTGTCACACATGTTGGCACTTGATGAGGGGAGTGTAACATACAGCACTGATTGTTGCATGACAGCAATAAGCGTTATTGTATCTTTGTTGTGGTGAACTTGGCGCCACGACTGTAAGTGTTTCGTGACTGGGTTGGGTGTGCCGTGGTGGGATGCTGAGAACAGCAGCAGTGTGGTTAGACGTATCATAGCAGCAGTGAGGACTGAATGCCAGTGATAAGTATAACCAGGTAGGAGCGGGCGTAGTGTGGTGGCGTGAGACATTACAGGTGTCAGATGTTACGTATGATGCTGCCAACACTGCTGACACACCATCCATATTCCTGAAGCTCATGCTTTGTCATAATTCTCTCTGATTATACACTACCCAGTTGAGAAAGTCTGCATAATGCTTCACTACCCATAAAACTATAAAGAATGTACATAGGTCACATAACAGACCTTACCCATATGTTAGAGCCCATTTTCATTGAGGGAGTGAGGTGTGAGTATATCATGCGTATCCAATGTACTGTCTTCACTTACTACCGTGGACGTTTTGCTATTTTCTCTTAATCTTTTAAGTTTATGGAGTTAATACTGTTGGCAGTGATGATAAACAGCATACAATGCCTGCACTTCATTTGAAAATACTTCAGATGTATAATCTTGTTATATTGATTTGATTATTCTCATATTTATTAATCATCACACACACACACACACACACACACACACACATATATATATATATATATATATATATATATATATATATATA
>JAYMFT010223765.1:0-11307 GCA_038088735.1 Panulirus argus | reverse complement strand
CTGATACTGAACTGTCTCTTTTTTCACTAAGCTCAAACTGAATGTAATCAGAAATCTTTTCTTCGTAAATTCCGTCAGATACAGAATTAATACTAACTGTATCATTAGTAATCATCCTCAATATAGAGAATGATAAAAATTATACATATGACTTAGATATCAGGTGAACCTGAATAAAAAAAGGTACTTAATTTATGCCTATGGGAAGTTCTGAAGATGTAAGAAAAATAAAAGAAAAAAATGCTTTGCGTACGTTTTATTGGATTAAATGGCTGTCGGAAACCCATGGTCATCAGGCAAGAATCCCTACCATACGGACCAACCACCTTCATGCACTGTCAGAACGTGGATCGCTTGAATGAGGTGGTGGATTACGACAGAGGAAGAAACATACATAAAATTCATTTTGCACGAATAATACTACGAGGCTTACTGTCTATTAATGGGGGTGTTTTTGGAGTGGGAGATAGAAAAGACACCTTCCTTTATACAATACCATTTCCGAATCTTTGGAAACCAACGGTCTTTTCTGAAAAGAACTCAACCCTTCGCTTGTACGAGCCACACCAACAAGACTCCATTTTCTGTTGGTATCAGACGCAAATTCACTCAAAAGTTTTTAGTTTCCCGACATGCAGGCTTTTCCAGCCTATTTGGATTAACACATCAAAATAAAGACTCTATCATTAAACTAAGTCGGCCCAAACCTATACACTCTGTGGAAGCAGTAAACGTCTAAATCATCTAGAAGTCTAAAACATGTTCTGAAAACATGCGTAAACCCACACCAAGCACAGCTGAAGACCCAAATATAACCCGAAAACCCTTGGGTGAGAGAGGCCCAAGTAAGATAAAGACACAAGCCCTAAAATCTTACATTTCTTTTCGTCGTCAAGAAAGATTTAGTAATCCGCTTGCAGCGGTGGTGTTAGATTCTGAGAGAGATTCATAGGGCAATAACTAGGTTATATTTGTGTGCATTTATAGCAGCTTGAATGAGACCGATCTTGTGTCGTATCTGTCAGGCTCACTACAGCGTGGATGCTCATGCCGGAATTGACAGGATGGCTAACGAAGATGCTTTTGTATCTGTGAGAAACGACAATTGTAAAAATGACTAGGAACAAAGCCAGCAAATGAGTAAATAGGTTTAATATTTTAACTAATAAGAATAATGAATATAGGTAATCAAAAGTAATAGCTATCAGGGACAATTATAACTAATAATCAAAACTAATAGATATCAAGGATGATTCTAACTATTAATAGACTCGTTTTTTTAATGAGCATGGCTTTGGATCAGTTATAAACGCCTTACGCAATGGCACTAATTGGAATGACATGTTGATATTCACTGCTAATGAAATATCTTTTTTTATGATACTCGTAAAGAAATGATAACTGCAGTTCAAGGTTACTGAGGCTTTAGATGAACTAGTGTAGAAAAGATGATGATTTGAAACGCGACTCAAACTGAAATGTACACATTCGCATTTGGTTCAACTGCTGGGGCCTTGAAATTATAACATCTCTAGTAAGAATTTTGCCTTCGGCCAGCAGTATTTTGGTGTCTGACGTTATAAATGGAGATGAAGAAGACTTTCTAATGTTTTTCTGCCGATGGCTGTCAAAACCCACTTCCATCGGCTGATGACTGCCTACGGATTCGAGTCCCCGCAGCTTAATAGTTGATCGCCAGATTCGTGTACCGGAGGTCACATCTCGCGGGAGTGGGAGGAGGCATACGCGATCATCAAAGGGGCGGCCTGGGATGCAGCGGTTCGTTCCCTCATCCGAGCATGGTTGGCATGGCGATGTTTGCCCCGTGCACACAAGAACCAGCTACTCCGTCGCGTCAAAGACCCCGGGCTAAGCTAAGCTAGGCGCTCTCCTTGGCTCGGTACTACCAAACCCCCATTTCCGGTGCAATATACATTGAGAGCTGGAGATTCGGAAGTGAGCGAGTGAGGACCATATTATTCTGTCTGTTCCTGGCGCTATCTCGCCAACGCAGAGAGAGAGAGAGAGACTTGAGGAGCGGAACTATTATTTCTTTGTTTGTTACAAGCAAATATTTCACTGTGATCATACTCATCGATCGTAATCCTGATGTTTAAATCTCGAGAGAAAAAAAAATGAAAGCTTCTACTTTATGTGATACATACATTCAAGTCCAAGCCTTTATCATACTGGATAGCCTTGTTTGAAAGCCTCTTAATGCTACAGAGTGAATCATAAAACTAAACTGTGAATTGTAGCGACGTTCATAGCTATCGGGCACGGTACTGAAACAAAAAATATATACCTATAATCTTCCCTATGAAAGAGGCTCAAAATATTTGATCCACTATATATACAGCGAGGCCCGTAACTCATAAGCTTTGATCCAGCGCCACTCACGAGTCTCGCGGTCCCGCGAACCGATTAAAAGCTATAATCAGTAGCTTATGTTAGGTATCAAAGCTTAAGGTGGTTTACGCTTGTAGCCCAACAAAGTTAAAGTTGGTCCTGACCGGGCACGCTCGCGCCTCACCCCGACAACACCACATTCCTTACCATCATAAGCTGCAAAACCGGTTTTTGGGGTCAGAATTTCAGCATTTCTTCGTGAACATAAAATGACTGTTGTTTATGGTGTGTGCGTGAGGGGGGAGGGGGGGAGAGGGAGAGTGCTGGCTCTGGGGGGCTGCTGGCGTACGTTATATATTGTACACTAAGTTGCAGTTACGCTGCCTTACGGATAATCACTGTACCATGCTCACAAATGCTACATCGACCACATAACTATGGTACAGGGATGCTCCTTAGTGCTTTTTACACGGGTACCGCACGTGTGCACACGCACCCCGTCTCACCCCACGCGATGTGCACATACGAGAAGGTATTGTTCTGTTTCCAAACATCGATATCAAGCTGGCGAGTGAACGTGCACACAAACAGTTCATTTTAAGGTCTATTGAGGGAATGCTGTGCTATACGCGCAGTCTCAACTCTAAACGCCAATACATGATTTATCTTACCCCTGCACACAGACGCCTTTCGCTGTACTCGAAAAGTCCTGCTTGAGTGAAATACTATACATTAAAGGGAAACACTAACCTGCATGAAGAGACTGGAGCATGCACTCAAATACTCGTGCAGGGACACCAATCCAATCATACTTTGCACTAGCGTAACAAGCACTCACCAACACCGACGCCATTCAACGAGTTGCAATACTAACTAGACACCTTCAAGTGTGCCATATCCAACAATCAAAACATCACACAACACATGTGAAACACGCAATACACCATACCACACGTGTGAAACACGCAACGCACCATACCACAAGCCGCGTTGTTGGCTGACTATACAGACACTTCTGACTTCTGCCGTCTGCTCTGCTAACCCCGTTTCCATCACAGCTTAAGTCTAATACCCCAGAAGATAACCTCGTTGTGTACTAATCACATCTCAGCGTTATCTGTTTACTCGTTATGTATCAGCAACGCAATACAGCGCAGGCAAATACGCCCCATCATCACGCACGCACCACACGCAAGACTCCACCACACTCAACGACGCCGCACCACACTCACCGCTGCACTACGCTCAGCGTCGTGGGTCCGCCAAGTGGCCTCCTACCTGCTTCGAGTTCAGGTAGCCATCAAGCATGATATACCACGACAGGCAAACGATATATTTGCTCATAAACCGAGGACCGAAGAGCCTCTGAAGGGGCACTCAAAAATCTTGGTAAAGTTTGTGCAAGTTCTCCCAAGGAAGCGTCCTGACGTCACGCAAGCGAGCGAGCGAAAGAGAGAGAGAGAGAGCGAGAGTGAGAGAGAGAGAGAGAGATAGAGAGAGAGAGAGAGAGAGAGTACACAGGAATACAAAAGGAAGTGCAGGTAACAAAAGCTTTGTTGGCCTATGATGAGGTTATCTGTAAAGTTCCTACACAGACATGGGTGAGGATGGAAAAAAAAATAGATAAAAAGAAAAACAGTAAGAAGGCACTCTCTCTCTCTCTCTCTCTCTCTCTCCCAGCCCTCCATTCCCTCCGGCAACATAGCCGGCAGGAGAAGAGAACGGTAGAAAAGTCACTAATTACTGACGCACTGCAAGCCTGGAAATTTACAGGAGAGAATGAAGTGAAATGCTTATCTATACTGTCTTATTACACGCATGAAATACTCATCTGTACTGTCTTATCACACACATTAAATGTTTTTTTTTTCTATGCTGAAGGCTCCAGTCACAGACTAAAGTCCACATCAAGGCCGGGCCTTAATTGAAATAAAGAGGGATTTATGGAGCAGAAAAAGAAGACAAGGGAAAGTATTTATGAATTTTTCAGGACGTGAAAGACCTGTCCTTTGAAACGTGCCAGGTCATCGGTATGGGGAAAGACATGCGAAGGTAGAGAGTTCCAAAGCTTCGACGTGTAGGGAAAGAAGCAAGTATCAAAACGACCCACCCTTGAGTTGCCAATGGCCACACAATAACCATGCGACGCAGCAGTTTGCCGAGTATTGCGTGGTCTAGCTAGTGGTGGGGGACCACAAGCAGCCAGCTCTCGGGAGCAAACACCAAAGTAATACCTATAGAAGAGGGAAAGTGAACCAACAATCCGGAGTAGGGCAATGGGGTTAGGTTTCGAAGTTAGCCTCTGTCAAGTAAGATACAGAGACAGAACCACCCCAAATGTGAGAGCAGTAGTCCATACCAAGACGAGTCAATCCCTTGTATAAACGCTGATGAAATAAGTATCTATACTATCTTAATCATAATGATGAAATACTTATCTATACTACCTTAATACACTGATGAAATACGTATCTATACTATCTTAATACACTGTTGAAATACTTTTCTATACTATCTTATTACATCGTTGAAATACTTCTGTATACTATCTTATTACACTGTGCTACTTTGTGCCTGAAACGAAAGAAAACGCCATGAGTACTGTAAGGCGTATGTAATGAGGTGTGGTATTTTTGGCAAATGTTTTAGTCTCAAACAAATATCATTATTAAGAGTTTTTGTCATTAATAGCTAGGATCTTGTAAGGGTGTCAAAGCTTTACGTATTATTACATAACATGAGATCGCTCACAACCTGCACACGCCTCCTGGACATCTCCATATACACTGACCATCTATGGACGAAAAAAATGTAGGCTGTAGCATCTGGTAGCAGTGTGTGAGATGCGACTGTAAGCACCGATGGCCGCGTGTGTTGTTTCGAGGAAGAGACGGCCATACTCAGGAATCTCAACCGCATATGACCCATAGAAAGATAATGAAAGGCATAAATGACCCAGAAAGACAGAGAAAATCCCCTGTTGATTGTTGCCGCTCCAGAGAACACACTAGAATGACGCAGAAAAAGGAAGTAAGACGGTGGTGTCTTATTCTCAAAGTGAATTTTAATCTTTCGCTGGGAAATCTTGCAGATTTTAATAATGTCCTCTACATTTTTGTAAAAACTGATAATAAGCCTCACAAGAAATTAATGGTAAGACTATTTTACAAGGCCCCTGCACTAGTTTACAAGACCCCTATAAGACTTTATGGGTCCTCTAAATAAACCTCTAATGACTATGATTCGATTAGAATGGAATAGTTTTACATAATGCCATCAAAGTGGGGAGAATCTCATTCTAAGAATCCTGTGTATAGACTCTATCCAAACCTAATAATATCATCTCTTGAGAAAACTTTTCGTAATTCAAACATATTAAATATAGTTCTAGCTACAAATAGCTGGAGAAAAGCTTGGCACGAGCGATCATTGACAAATCGATTTTGTGGTTGGCTTTCGGTACTTTTAGATATCACAAACAATGAAAAAATTACTAGATTTTAGACTCATAAGTTTTGCTTGGTTTCCCATTCCTCTTGACAGGATGCTCAGATCAGCAGAGGGAACGTATGTGCCAATACATAGCAGACGGTCCTTTGCCAAAACAAACTTGATATAGTTTTACAATGAAATAAATAACTGCCAGTAGTCTAAGATACAAGACCATAAAAAAAGGGCAATAGCCAATATGATGGAGTCATTTACGCTGATTCTTCCAGAAAAAGAAGAAAAATCATTTATATCAAAATAACCCTTAAGCTAATAGTGCACAGCTTCCTCTCTAGCCAATCCATTACAGTTGTCGAAAATGGAGCGACTTGCCCCTCTTATACTATCACCAGCAGTGCCCCCTCGGGGTTCTGTCCTGTCGCCGGCTCTCTCTCTCTTTCTGCACATGAGTAATCCTCTTTCTGCGACTCTATTCACTTTTATGTTGATGATTTCTTCAATCACATTTCAATTCACTTTTCCTCTCCTCTTCACTTTAATATTTATTCGTTCTTTTTCTCGCACTAAACATATCTCCTTTGCTGATTTGGACTTTTGCAACTCCTCGGAATGATTTGATTCAGTAATGCTAGAACGCTCTCCCTAACTTTATCTATGTCTAAATATCACCCTCTTACCTCTTTTCAATTCAAAATTGCAGTTCAAACCTACAATGATAAAAAAAAGTTAAGCATGACCAGGTGTTCCACTCTATCCTGGAAACCCTTATTAATCAATGATGAACATGCGCCATAATTATTCTTATTGTAAGCAGCCATCTCTTTATTCGCCCCAGCATAAAGCACTGCCACATATCTGAGATGGTTTTTCCACCAACCCTTTGTCTGCCAGATTGCAATCAAAAGCCTTTTGCCTCATGAATTCGGCTGGCACCACCTTCCTCCAGCCATTCCTTTCTCTTTTAGCCATACTGTTGCTTCCGTCTCCCTGTTTTGCAGTTATTATTCCGGCCATTGCAATAGTAGGCTATCTCCGTGTGAACCTTCCACCAAGGCTTGGATCAGTGGCATGTGAATGACTACTGCTTTCCGTAGCTGTTGTGCGGAGCCAGGCCACGCGAGGATTGACCATTATGACCATTATATCTATTCACATTTCTAAGACTGTAAGAATTTTTCTTTTCTTGCTTTGTGTGAGTATATGATAGTATTTCAATCCGACGACTTGAGCACGACCACTCTAAAGACGACGACTAAACACACTTAGTTACTTTACTTAACCTGTTGGGTGCAGTGACATAACCTTGAGCAGTAAACTCTTCGTACTCATGGGCAAGTCATCATACTCCGTCTCTTCCTAATCCCGCAAGGCTTTGGATCTCTTTAGCCCCTCATGTCTCTTCTTTTGATAAACTATGACCTGCCTTTTTCTAAAGGCAGATTCTCCACTTTCTTCTCCAAAGCTCTTAAAATATACTCCCCCCCACCCCCACCTCCATCTCTTTAAGCCCTCTCGTGTCTCAAGCAGGGCCAAGCCTCAGTGTGGACTTTTGTCCATCATGAAAAAGAATACAATGGAATTATACTTCTGGCATGAGTGTACATTAAGTTAATTTGGCTTTGTGATTTATGAGGGTCTTGGGAATCAATTGTCTGGGTCCTGTGTACGAGTTTGAACCATTAGAGGTACGTGCATGTGCAGCGGGGCGGGAAATTCCATCTTCCTGAGCCTGATGAATGATCTCAGGCTGATCTAATTTGCCCCTGCTACACAGGGTAGTGTTACCTGATGCCTCAGTTCTTGACCTGAGTGCAGAGAGGTGCGACATCCCGTCTACCTGGACCCGGTCAGTGACCTGTGACTGACCCGATCTGCCCCTGATGGGCAAGGCCGTGTTTACCTGACACCTCTTCCACCATGAGTCCTTGCATTAGATTTCTAACTAACCTGCTACGGCCTTGTTTACCTGACACCTCTAGCACCATGAGCTCATGCATCAGATTTCTATCTAATCTGCTTAGGCGGTGTTACCTGATCTCCTACCATCCTGGGTCCCTACATCAGATTTCTAACTAATCTGCTACTATTTCTCCCTAAGATATACCTACTAACCTTGTCCAAGTCTCTGCTAAGACGGGCCTTCCCTGTTTTGTTGAGATGGGGGACAACCCTACCAAAATAGCTTTTAAGTAGTCCCATAGATCGATAAGGAATACATCATCATTTTCCCGACAAACTCAATTCACATGTTAATACCCAGCGTTCCATTTAGCGTGCCTGAATATACCCAGCGTTCTACTTAGCATGCCTGAATATACATAGTTTTTATAGCTTTTTCTACACTTATCAGTTATAATCATATAATCCTAGGACCCCATTTCCAAGGGCACCTACACCTTCAAAGCTGCGCCGCAATCAGTAATAGGGACAAAATAGACTCCTTTGTGGTAAGTTCTTTGGCGAGAGTGGACTCAAATGATACAACCTTGCCGAAGGTGCATTTTCACCTGTCAGGAAACCACGAGCAGTCGGAGTCCAGTAACTTAATATTAAGACTCTTATACCTGCCTCTACTTTCTACTGATCTGTCTATGACCACATTATTTATCCCTACCTGCACACTAAATGTTATTTCCCTGGAACTGTTCAACAAAATACCATCAAACTTTCTCAAAAATATCGTCTTTCTTGGCCCTAGGAAGCCTCAAACTTTTCCTCCTAATTCTCTCAACACAGAACTCCTGGTCTTGATGTCTTGCAAGAGAATGTCTGAACAGGATGAGACTAGGGGTCGTCCAATACGTCGTCCATGAATACGTTAGATCTATAATGGGTTAGTACTTCCCTAGCCTCAAATCCCACTTTAGGCTGATATGCCTTCTAAATGGGGGAAAGACACCTCTGTCTTATACCTTAGTCTCTGGCATCACCATCACGGTTTCTAGGTTGTCTATTCCACCACTCAGTACGGCTTTCCTCTCATCAGCGTAAACTGGCTTTGTAATAATCAAATCTGCCTCACTCTTCCGTACATTCATATTGTTTGTTTAGCCTCTCTAACGGTTTACTATTGTTCCTCATTTCTACTCTTTTAACCTCCGGTATACAAAAGGAAAAATACAATGTATGTGTTTATCTCCCTCTCTTAGTAGGAAAATCCCTTGGCTAAGTCTCTTTGACAAGTGGAACACCTGAAGTGTAGCGAGGTGCAGGCGCCATGTTTGGTGACTGGCCTGACCTGTAGGAAGAACCCAGGACAACATCCACTCTCGAGTGACGTCAGGAAGGAAATGACTGAGATCAGAGAGAGAGAGAGAGAGAGAGAGAGAGAGAGAGAGAGAGAGAGAGAGAGAGAGAGGGGGGTGGGGTGAGAGGGGAGAAAAGGAGAGGAGAGAAAAAAAGTGGTTGATGAGAGACGTAAGGTAGGGGAAGGAGGACAAGAGAGGGAGAGGCAAGGGAAAGAGGTCGCAATTAGCATAAAAAGAGACGACAAGAAGGAAAAAAGGGAATGCTTAAAGGTAACGTGAGGGGCAGCGGAGTCATTAAGGAACTGCTAGAAAGGGAAGCAGCAGCTCCTTACAGAAAGTGACAAAAAGAATGACGAGTAAGTAATCAAATAATGATGATGAGGGAATTTTAAACGAAGGTGATGAGCAACAAAGGAAGGGTACACCAAACTGTATTTCAAGAACAGTGAGGGGATGCGACCCTGAAATAAAAAAGTGAGCCGCGAAAAGGCAAGAAAAATCGGGGAAATATCAAACTATATACCGAAGAGGTACATCTGAATCGTCAAAACCAATTAAGAGGGATAAAGGTAAAAGAGCAAGTGTGCAATGCAGGAAAGCAACACAGCTCAAAATAAGACAAAGCAAGGTAAGGCAGACTCCTGTGAAATAAACTAGAATCATGTGAGGTATAATAGGGTATGACAGATTAATGTAACTGAGAGTGAGTCACGAGTATAGCATGCAAATATGCATTCGTTTTCATGTCCAGCAGTAAAAACAGTACGGAATGTTAAACTAATAATGGAATTGAAATAAAGATACTCTTAACATCAGTAAAATGGTACAAATGGAAAGCGGTGTAAAGCTTTGTTAAGTCCATTGAAAGAAAAAAAGAAATACTGAGATACGACGTTTTAAGAGGAGCAATTGATGGTGGAACGTCAAGAAAAAAAAAAAAGAACAGAAAAGGACGTTAGGAGGAGGAAGAGACGTTAAAGCAAGTGCAAGGAAATGATAAAGTAAACGAGAGCATACAAGAATGGAAGCAGTAAGAGAGGATCACGGTATTATAGAATGCACTGACGGGGGAAAAAGGTCAAGTTTAAAGGGAAAGTAAGTAAAGGAGTGAGTAAGAAAAGAAACACAGAGTGAAAATGAGATAGAAATCATTCATGAGGAGCATAATAAAGGAAATTAAATAGAGAGAAAGAAGAGAAAGACCGTAAAGTGGAAATGTAACCGTTATGGCATAACAGACTGGAATACTAGCAACCTTAACATTAAGGTTAGAAGCGTTTGCAACTGAAGGCTGTCTGTGAGACGTCATTAGATTGTGTGATCACTAATGGCGATTAATATTTGTATCTTACGGGGACCTCCCCTCACTTCACCTGACGTCCTTAAGCCTTCTGCTCTATTGGTCTTCCCCTCTTCATTTCAATTTCCTCTCCTCCCCTTCCAATTTGCCCTACTTATGTACCTCCTTCCTCTATCTTGTCTTCAAATATCCTTCTTCATCTTCCAACTCCTCCCCTTTCTCTTTTCTTTTCTCTCACTCCTCTAACCCTACCCTTTCGCTTCCTCTCACTGGTACTTCCTTCCCCTCCCCCCTCCCTATTACATTTCCTACTCTTTCCACCCATATACTTCTCTTCTCCCTCTTCCTTCAACATCTCTATTCCTCCTCTTTCCACTCAATCTTCCCCTCTACTGTTTCACCTCAAGGTTCTTCTCCCCCTTGTCCTTCCATTCTTGGAAACTACCAAAAGCCCCTAGTAGGTGGAGGAACAGCGATGAGAAAAAAGCGTAGTTCAGGGTCGCCCACTTTGCTCAAAGTTTGATATACAGACCTTAAGAGTGTCCTCACCTGGGGGTCTCGTGCCTCCAAAGCTTCATTGGAAAAAGGCTAGGCGGACGCTCAAGCATGACAGGGGAAATGGAAAGTTAGTGTCTGCGGTGTCGACGGAGGGAGAAAGTCGGTCTAGAAATGTCAACCGGGATTCTGTGGGTCAAGCGACGGAGCAACGTCCATCACGTAGAGGGAAGGGAAGTACATCGTTAGTGACGGTGGTGGCTAGGTTAGGGAGGGCAGTATTTGGTAAGTCGTAGCGTCAAAGAAGGTGGATCGGTCGGCTTTGCAGGGTCGAAAGAAGTGGAGTGTTCGGATCTTTAGATTTAGTCTGTCAATTCAGGTGGTTCACAGATCGTGAGAGAGAGAGAGAGAGAGAGAGAGAGAGAGAGAGAGAGAGAGAGAGAGAGAGAGAGAGAGAGAGAGAGA
>JAYMFT010223754.1:0-11307 GCA_038088735.1 Panulirus argus | reverse complement strand
CTCCAGGGATATATATATATATATATATATATATATATATATATATATATATATATATATTTATATATATAGTGCTAATAGGATGATGAAGATTAGGGACTCAGTTGCCCATGCCTTCTCATTTAACTTAAGGCAAAAACGTAGTTGATAGGAGCATTAGGCTGGAGCGTTTGGTAGCAGCAGTTGGTAGGAACATTAGGTAAGTGCCTCTACAAACACTATATTAGAGTTGCTGTCTGCCGGTGGTCTGTTAAGGGTGAGGCACTAACTGCTAAGAGGCAGCACTGGAGTTTACCAATTACAGGAACTATTTTTCTTTGGCCACCCCCTTAAGGGAGTTTCCAGAGGGAATGGGTGTCAGAGATATAGATATATAGATAATTAGATAAAATTTGTGAAAAAAGATTATTCTTAGATTAGAAGACAGATATATTATGCTGAGTGTAAAAACCAGTGTAGAGGGCTGTAACCTAACATTGTGGTAGAAACAAGTTACTGGGAAGGTTTAGAACATGTTAAAGGCATTTAACAAACTAGAATATTTGTAAACTTTAACTGCAGAGCTGTGTATCAAACTACACTTTGATACATATTGTAAGTAGCATTGAACATAAACCTCATAAAAGAACACTGGCTATGGAACTGGGTACACAGTGTGTTGCTGCCATTTCCATCCCAAATACTTGGAAATGATGTACATGAATTACCTCTGAAGTGCATGCTATCTACCTCTAGAGTCTGTTTGTACATGCAGATTATTCCTAAATCATTCTCATATTGTCTCATCTCCAGTATAAATAGTTTCCCTATTACTGTAGTTAGGGAATCACACAAATGATAAAGCATTCACCAAATTTGGTATATCGGAAATATTTCTATTGAATGATAAAGCATTTAAAAATGTGTAGCATATCATGGAGAGTTTGTTTTGGATGTTAATCTATGATAGTTGTTTATTTAAGAAATTTGCTGATTAGAGATGCTTTTGAAACAGTATAGGATTACAGGCTTTAATTTCTATGTTCAAGAATAGTTGTTCTTTTATATAACGTGTATCACATTTAGATTGGACATATTGACAACAAATATCTCTGATGGTTGGAGAGAAAGATTTTTACACATCTGTATCTTGTATTACCACTTTCTAAAAGTATGAACTGAGGTAAAAGTAATGGGAGAATTTTCCTCTGAGGCAGTTGTTTGTTCCTGACACTACCTTGCTCTCTAAGCCTCCCACACTACTCCTAACTACTGCTTCTTATACCATGGTTCACCTTTTTGATAGCATTTTGTTTCCTGTGTGCAACATTGATTAGTTCATTCTATACACATATATCTCACTCAGTTGAATATTCAGGGATCGATACTCCAATAGATATGAAAGGAGTATCCTCATAGAAACATTCAGATTTTGCTGAGAACATGTGATGTAGATGAAGTTTTTCATAGCCACCCTTCTACAAAGCAGAATATGAATGGGATGCAAATGGATTATGTTAATTTTATGATATTATATTTCAGGAAGACCCTGTTAGGTGAAACCTTCAGTGGTATGTTAAAGGATGAGTTGAATTATAATATATTTCTCTTATTTTGACGTTTTAGCCTGGGAGTAAGAACAACAAAACTCTAGAGCACCGTCCAGGTCAGCTCATGCTTACTGTAACTGGTATATCAACGTTGGTGGATCTCCAGCCATTTTTCAATACACTTGTGTCTCCAACATTCACTCCTGCAGCAGCCACTGTAGGGCAGACCACGACTGGAGGTCACCTTTCATTTCCATCCTCTGTGACATCATCAGGTTCAGGCCAGAGCTCTGCAGTACCAACATCAGCTTCTAACACTAATTTTGCTGATATTGAGGCAGTCATTGAAAGGGATTTTCTAGAGCCACTACCTTCATAGCAAATTTCTATATTTTCATATTTCTGTATATAATGAACTGTGATTTCATTTGAACTGATAGTGCACTAGTTTTACTGAAAATAATATGCTGTATATATGTGAATTGTTTTAATTGAACTAATACAGTGATTAATGAGGACCCAGTTAACTCAAGGCATTTTGGTTTGCAGCATATAATGCTGCATGTAATTGTATTATGTATATATCAGTATCAGAGCTAACTTGAATCTTGATAATCATTGTATTAGCATAGAGTAGGTCAACTTGACATTAGGGTTTTTATATACTTTGTCAGGATTCAGATTGTACATTGATGATATGTGTGATAAAGTATCTTTTGGGATCTGTTATTATTATATTAGAAGTATGCAACCCAGGGACCCCCTTTTAGGGGTTCCTGTAGCATCAAGGCTGGGCTGCAATCAGCAGCAGGAAAGTGATGGACTCCTTTGGGGTGAGGGACTCCTTGACAAGATTGTAGTACTTTTCATCCTTTGATGATGATACAACTTTGCCAAACATGAGTTTCCATTCATGGTATAACCTCATGCAAGTAGATTCCGGTAATGCCTTTCAGGATCTGTAAAGATGCTGATGTGTATTAGATACATTCACATGCTGGTAAGCCTTTCATGTGTAGGGTTGGCTCAAGAAATAAAAGTAAGTGGAGAGATGTGACAGTGACTAATGTCAATTGCAATGTGAGATACTGATTGTCTGTCAGTATTAGGAATGAACATTTTAGTATTGAAACTCTTTTTGTGTACAGTAAACCCCAAATATACCAGAACAGATAGGGAAGATCCCTTCAGAAAGGCTGAAAGCAGAAATTTTATGCAATATCTTTTCACACATTAAGTTACTCCCATCATGTACCATACATAACACAGGTAATACGTCAAACAACAACACAACATAAAGTACTATATTGTTTGTCATTTGTTACTACAATAAAAATTTCACTATATTAGACTGTCAGATATAAGAACTTGGTTTTACTGGACTTCTCAATTTTTTCTCAGACTTGTTCATTGTTTCTTGCCTTAGAGAGGTAGCATCACAAGCAGACAACAGAGATATAGAAGAAGATCCTTGATTGACCCTTGACCCCTTCTTTATTTCCTTCTTGTGGAAAGTATCAGTTCCCGAGATGAGATTATCCAGCTTCTTCTTCACCCTTTCCTAGTCACCCTTTGCAACACGCATGAGATGCGTGGGTAGTATTCTTTCACCCCTAACCTTAGAAATTTGCCCTGTTTATTTTATCACTTCATTTCTGTTAATACCACACAGAGGTAACCTATTCAGTAACTAACCAGCTTTAGTCTTCTTCATGCACAGTTTGGAAACAGTCTTGTATTTTCCTTTAATTCCTTGAACACTTGATATTGTTGAAAGGAATCGAAATTACAAGAACAATCAAATGTAGTATGCCCTTGACTTAGGTTATAGTAGAAACTGAGGGTCTTAGGCCAGTGATATGATTGGAGCATGACTGATGATATTTTTGGTTACCAAGGAAAGTTTTTGACAAAAGTATGTGGAAACTGTGCAAAAGCTTTGATATAAGTAAAATATCAAAATTTAATAAAGTACTACTGAAATTTTTTGGAAGTTTTACTTGTCAGAGTCTACTTTGTTGCTGTCCTAAGATGTGTGCTCTCTCTCAGTGAGGGTGTAACTGAATGAAATTATCTACCACTAGAGTCTGAATACCTAACAAATTTATGTAAAGTTTCTTTGGTAGTTGGAACAATTCAGTTAGAATTTTATAACGTCTTTAATGTTTCACCAATACCCATAATGTACAAGGGGCATTATATCATCACTCCTGCATGTGTGTGTATCTCACTGCAATTATTCAAGAACAATGGGTGACAGAAACTTTATACTTAGACCATGGGTACCCTGAGTGTAGTTACTGAACTGAATAGGTGTAGGGGCATTAGTTACATAAAGTTGCTAAAGTTGCATCTGAATTAAGAAAGCTTATTTTTCTTTTTTCAAGTACTATAAAGTTGAGTGTGGAATGATTGAGAATTCAAATCTATGTATTAGGCAAAGAAAGATGTCATGGTATGCAACTTCTTTTTTTCCCATAATGGAATACCCCATGGGACATGGCTGTGAATGGTAGGCAGACTTGGTACTAGAACATTATGCATGACTGTAGAGGCTGAATATGCTTGTTTGTTTCTGACACTACCTTGCTAAGGTGAGAGAAGCAATCTGGTATAAAAAGATAATTTGATGAGACATTGAGTAGTGTAAGTGCCTCGTTTATTTATTCTAATCAAAGAACTAGGACTATACAAACTTTAAGATGATACCCATAATAATATAGTATAACAGTTTTCATACTGAGCATCCTATGAACTTCCTTCTCCAGCTTGTGACTGAGTAGAATTGCAAGGTTGATAAATTTCTCACATAGTTTTTAAAGTTGATATATTCTCCTGTTTGATACTTTCATGTTGGGTAGTATCCTTCCCTTGGTTTATCACAGTCACTTTGTTACTGTGGAAAGCAGTAAAGCTTACCATTCATAAGGACAGTTTGTCAAATGGGGAGCTGTCAGATTACAGTCCTTACACCACAATTGATATTATTTGCAGCTACAGGGTCTGGTCTGGATTGAAGCAGGGCATATAAAGTAGCTGAAGGAACCAAGGAAAGGGTGTGGGGCCTGGTTGTGGATAGGGGACTGAGGTTTTAGTGCATTACACATGACAGCTAAAGAATCTATGTGAGTGAGCGAGGCTTTTTCATTGTGTGTTCCTAGCAGTACCTTGCTAACATGGGAAACAGCAGACAAACATGAAAAGAAAAAGAAAAAATAACACCATGTCTGATGGTGCTAGAATCAGCTGCAGTATGTTTATTGCAACGGTAATTGGCATTATGTCAGTTGTAACTGTAATATTAATTCTGATGTGTATAGGGTAGGACCTTACATTGCTAAAAAGATTGGTGATAACGTTAAGGTTGTGACCTGACATGTCACCATGTTTGACAAATTGTAGTGGGTGGAACGTTCTCTGTGGGTTCCACATTCCTTTTGACTATTGCATTCCTCGATCAGGAGCTACCTTACCAGAAAACACAACGACCCAAGGAAACGTTATTGCCCATTATGAAAGTTCATCAAACAGGGAACGTTATCTGCTTCAAAAGTTTTGTGTGAAATTTGCCCACCTAGCAGCTCTGCTCTGTAAATAACCAGCTGATGATGGGAGTTCATGAGATTATTTGTAGGCAATGTATTATTCATTAGATTTTATACTTTGCATTATTACAGTCTGGTTTTGGTATGAATTCTACTCTATCCACTGAGCTGTGTCCATTTCTAAAGTAGTGATACTATATTGCATCTAGGACTGCTGTTAGCCAGTTATAGTGATTGTTTGGCAGTACAGTATTATGTCATGATAATGTATCTTTTATCAAAGATAGACTCATATATGTGTGATTTAACTAGAAATGAGGATTCAGTGACCAGGGTTCATTCTAGATAAGTCTAGTAATGTGAGAATTTATTTTATTTATTATTTAATTGACATTACATATTATTTCATTTTATAGATTTGATGTAATGTGACATGATAAGTAAAACACACATCCAGTAATTACCATGTGTGACATGATAAGTAAAACACACATCCAGTAATTACCATGTAACCCTATCAGTAATTCAAAAATCAGTAGGCTTGACAGACAATTGATAAAGGAAGGGACCATACACATAAATATGATGAGGTAAGTTTGTCAAACTCTATTAGAAAAAAGGGCAGAAACAAAGTTGTATGGTTACTCCCAGATTTCTTTGTTTCTCTCTTTCTTTGTATATTTACTTTATATTTTTGTATATCATAAATGATTTATTGTAATTATATAGGATATAGAGTATTTATTGCAATAATATAACATGGAGAAGATAATTACTTATTTAAAAATGATATGTTTATGTTTTATGTTTCCCAGAATGATTCATATCACATGTTTATATGTAAACATCTGTTTAAACATAGTTAGCTATGAAATCTTTTTTTTTTTCTTAGCAGGCTCATTTAGTGCAAGAAAACGTTGAAAGCATATCTCTTCATTAGGATATATTTTGTCCACTTTCCTCTTCCCTGGGAGTCCCCTCCCTTTTGTCGTTGGGGTAGGCTGTCTTGCTTGCACCACAACTATCTATAACACCACAATGCTTCCCTATACATGAACTCTTAGAGCAGCAACACAAGAATGCAGTTGAAAAATCACCAGGTTGTTATTGCCAGAGCTATAGTAAATGTATGTATGGCCACATAAGAGAGCAGTGCTCTGTGCAAATGGTTATGGTTGCATGATATATATAAGTGAATATTTGTAGACAAGTATTCTACTAAACCACTAAACTTGGTATGTCAAATCAAATACATGTTGCTTCACCCTGAATATGATTATTAAGATAACATGTATGTATTAGAATGACCCCTCTCCAGATAAGAACCACTGTAATTCACTGAGAGACCTGAAAGTCTCATTAATTAACATGAAAGGATTATTAGAAAGGAGTGATATACATTGAAATAGAGTTTTCACATTAGAAAGACCTTCATTTCTTGCAGGAGAATCCTGTGAGCATGCTTTTGGCTCCCTTCATTTTTTGCCTTCTCATTTCCTTTCCATTTGCATTTAATCCTCATTCTGCCCATGATGTATGCATCAGCAAGGAATGGATTCTTCATTCATAATCAGGAGGGATGGCAGGGTACCTCAACCCAGGCCAAACCTACTTCAATTCTTGGGGAATATGTAGTGGGGAGTCCTTTGTGCTGCAGACAGTCATAACAAGCAAGATAATTGATCCAAGCAAAAGTGGGGATGATGGCCACCAAAAGAAGGTCCCAATGGGCACAACTGGTCCCAGATTGAGAAACATCAGTATATTTGCTCACTGGAATCCCATACAGGAAGATAAGGATCTTCAGGTCTGAAAACTCCTTTTATAGCACCAACTACAAACTCTTGAACTTTTGAATTGATTTACACATTCTGTTATCCTGATTTTCTACATAGATTAGGTTATGAATGTAATATTGACAGACTCTTTAAGGGCCTAAATCACTTAGTGATAATATCAGCAAGAACGATAGATATTTTTGATGCTCTTAAAGATGGTTTTATCATTTACCTAATATTTCCCAATATTTACCTAATATTTCCTAAGATGCTCTGTACATTTTAATATCCTTGGGTTAGATTTCACCTGCCCTTGTTTACGTATGAGCCATACCAACTTTATGGCTGGTTTGATTAAGTAAAATTTTTGCACTTTTGATTTCTAGAAATGTGTTTTTTTTTTATTTTATTTCTAACTTAAGGTCTTTGTCAAATGCTTTGAGATTTCATTCCAGTATTTTTTTTTTTCCATCAGAACCTTATTTGAGTATGTAAATAACACCTGAGACAAGATGTAAAAAAAGATAATACTTGACCATGACAGCAAAGAGTTTATAGTCGTGAATTATGCAATATTTTGATTGTTGCTCTTTATGTATGTCAGGAGCAGTAATTGCAAAATGCCTGTTTTGAAATTTTTTTTGCTGATGTGGCTGCAGATTGGAATCATATCATTTGCAGATTAGTACTTCGATGTATTAATTTATAAAGGAAACTGAAGCATTTTCATGTTCTTCAGAAGAGATAGAGAGGCTTTTGGTAAAGATTCATCAGATCTTAGCTTTATGAGCATTAGTCTTCAGATCCCCATATTATCCCCTAAAAGGTGCTACTATCCAGTTAAGCTGTGCAGTTTAATTTCATCAACCCATCAGAAAGAAATTATTCAAGAGATTTATTTTCAGTTATTACAGAAGAGCAGTGAAAGCATCCAAGGATGGTTTGCTCACCTATTGTTATTGTATTTTGACAGATATACATGTTTTTCAAAACTTCTTCTCTAGTCCATCTGTTCAAGGTAGATTTTTTCAAAGTTTATCAGATAATGAGAAAACACAGTTAGATTGTAATTTGAAAGGTCTTTATATGTGACCTGTTTTTGTTCATCAGGGGTCTCATGAAGGATTCCACTTGATTTTTTATTTTTTAGACAATTTATATATTTTGTAACATGGAGATAAGATTTTTTTGTGATGGTTTATGTATTGTTGTAGGCTCTTTTGTACTAGTCATATCTCATAATACTGAGGCCTATTTTGTATCTTGATTATATTCTGATATGGTTCATATTTTTTGCTTTATTTGGCGACATCCTTTTCTGTATCAGAGGATAGTTCCTCAAAATCATAGAGGATCAAGGGTATTCACCTGATCAACCCCATATAAATAGATATGGAGTTAAAGATTACAGGTAAATCTTTATATGTTCATTGTAACTGAGTTCCCGTTATCAGGCATATTGTCTGGTTTCATATAATTTATGAATAACATAGGAAGTAGAGAAAAAAGTTTTTTTAAGACAAAATTTTTCTCAATATATTTTGTGTTATTTTCTATTTGTTGGCTCATTATCATTTACCAAATGACTAAAAGAGGAGCACCAAGTAATCTACACCATTTTACCATGTGGTACAATTGTGTGGTAAGGGCTAATTAAGCAGAAGGAAGTAAAATGTTACTTATATGCAAGAGAGAGAATTTGAATCTCTGTATTCATCTCCTTCATTGAAGTGTGACCAATAGGTGCAGAGGCTGCACAGCAGACAACAGACTAGATCAGGGGTTTTCAATCTTTTTCACTGATGGCACTCTAAACATTTTTATCATATTTTGTGGAACCCCTACCCTATGTTTATTGTATTTCTTGGCTCCCCTTCACAGTCAGTTTATCGCAAGGCATTTAGGACATTTTGCCTGAGCCCTCCACACTAAGGAGCCCTCCACAAAAGTGAGCCTTACTTTGACAAATTTATATTTAGGACCTTCAGGGCTGAGAATTAGATAGGATGATTATACAAGTTTGGAAAGTGGTTTCTCCAGTTAATGCTAAGTTGCATAGAAAGCTTTTCCATATCTTTTCCATTAGCCTTCCTGCTTTGAATTGTGCAAACTAAAATCGACTCCAAACTAAAGTTGATAAAAAGCATCTGAGTTCTATCATGAGACAATCAAGACTAATAAGCCTTGCCATTCTCAATCTCAAACAAGATATAGTCACTGAATGATGGAATGAGATATTCTTTTCATTTGCAAGTAGTAAAATCTAAAACAAATTTATAAAATGACTTCACCACAAGAAAGATCACAGTAAGCTGTTACTTTTCTCATGAAGAATTGAATGTATTTATACCCCTATCCACAAATTTGTTCGTTTTGTTTAAATGTACTGATTGGAACTATATCCCTTCCCAAAACTTCTTATTTAGTCTTAAGACTCAAGAAGAGGGATTCCAAAAAAATATTTACCCTGATCCCCAACATATTTAATCTAGCTCTGCACCCTTGTTCCATATTTACTGGATTACATGTCACGAACAAAAGTCCACATCAAAGCCGGGCCATTATTGAAATAAAGAGAGTTATGAAACGGAAAAAGAAAGATGGGAAAGTATTTATGAATTTTTGAGAAAGTGAAAGACCTGTCTCTTGAAACGTACCAGGTCATAGTTACTGGGAAAGACATGAGAAGGTAGAGAGTTCCAAAGCTTCGACATGTAGGGAAAGAAGCAGGTATCAAAACGGCCCACTCTTGAGTTGTTGATGGCCACACAATAATCGTTATGCAGCTGTTTGCTGAGTATTGCATGGTCTAGCAAGTGGTGGGGGCATACAAGCAGCCAGCTCACGGAAGCAAAACCCAATTGTATTACGTTCATTCTGCTTCATATACAATTTGTGTTATTTTAGGCTTTTTTTTTTTTATTTGTACAGTTAGAGTATAGGCCCATTATTTAATCTATGAGAAAACTGTCAGCTTTCTGCTTTGATATGAAAGAAAAAAATTACCATAATATGATAATTTATGAGATGTCTAAAGTATCCTGGTTGTTAATTACTGTTCTAGGCAACATAGAATAAGGAGAAAGAAAACCTTTTTGTGCCTCAAAATAGAATTTTACATTTCATTTGCTTTCTTGTTGAGATTTAGATAGTATTCAGCTTAACAGGTGCCTTATAGATAAAGTTGGTTAATAATGCTTAGATTTATTTGAAAGAATGTAGTTATAACATGAAGCAGTGACATTGCAATTACCTTTTTAATAGTCTATCATGGTGGATGAATGAATATTTGTCTGTGGAATGATACGCATATAGAGTCTAATCAAGTTAGTTTTAAATGGTAGTTTATATGAAAGTCGTATTGTATTTTGTTCGAATATCTAGTGCATATAAGAATGGAGTAGTAATGCCTATCTAAATTACATTTCACCTCCAAAATAGAATTTCAGTTCTTCATATGTTTTTGAATTTGAAAGAATCTGTGATTATTGCCACATATTGCATTTATATGTTACTGCACTATGTATGAGGTTATGAAGTAATTTTGATTGTCTGTCCATTAATTCTGTACTTTTCTTGGTCCTGTGGTAAAAGTATAGAGATAACACATTATTATATCAAGGCTTTATTAGGGACTTTGTACCAGTTAGCTATACAGGGTCATTTTCCATAGATAGAAGATCAACTTTGTAGATTCATACATCAGAGCAGAGCATAGGCTGTTGATCATATTGATAGAGCATCTGGTATGTAAAGTTACCATGTAATAGGATATTAGAAATTTATTTTTATTAATTTGATTTTGTGGCAAAACAGAAAGAAGTAGTAGTATTTATTACTAGTCATTAAGTAAGGGATTTTATTGGTTGATTCTCTATGTAAATTTATCCATGTCATGGTTGATTTTATTAAGAAATGCATTAAAAAAGTGAAACTTGAAAGACTTATATATTACTCCCTTGAATGTAATTATTCCCATATACAGATAACTCATGTTAAACCAGTCTCTGGTAAAAAGTTTTCCAGTTGAGTCACACAGCACTAATAGAAAATGATGAATAGCTTTTTGTGAAATATATTCATAATTGCCAAATCTCAGTAGAATGAATAGGACTAGTATATTCAGGTGTAAATAATAGTATGCTAGTACTCTAAGTACATTTGACTTGTCAGAGAAGAGGAGCCTCTCCAACAAAAGTTCGAATTTTGGACAGAGTTTGATGTTTAAACATTGTGTGTGTTTTGGATGCATTAGTCTTCTGTTTTGACTTATTTTTATGTAACATAATTAATGTATGACCAAAAAAAGATTTAAGTATTTAATCAAAAATATTTCAGAAGTTGTTGTTGTTATTATTATTATTATTATTATTATTATTATTATTATTATATATATATATATATATATTTTTTTTTTTTTTTTTTTTTTTTTTTTTTTTTTTTTGTTTTTTTTTT